>PVKV010030096.1:0-15379 GCA_004027835.1 Alouatta palliata | reverse complement strand
AATCAACCTAACAAATATCATCCATCAATGAATGAACAGTCTATATGTACAATGGAATACTGTTCAGCCATTAAAGAAGAATGAAGCATGTCTTTTGCAGCAACATGGATGGAAATGGAGGCCATTAACTGAAGTGAAACAATTCAGACACAGAAAGACAAATATCACATGGTCTCATTTATAAGTGGGAACTAAATAATGTGCACACATGGACATAGAGTATAGAATGACAGCAGAGAATTGGAAGCAAGGGGAGGAGGATGATGAGAAATTAATGGGAACAACGTACATTATTTGGGTAATGGATACTCTAAAGGCCCTGACTTCACAACCATGCAATCTATCCATGTAACAAAATTACAGTTGTGCCCCATAAATTTAAACTAATAAAAAAATAAATAAACTTAATTAGCTTTTGAAATTTTAATGGTATTTTGAGCTAACTGAAGATACCCTGGACTGTTGCAAGAAAAGTTTTATATCATTGTAGTAAATAACTTTAGGAAAAGTACATGTCCAAAAACAAAAACAATGAAACGAAAAAAGCTAAGAACACCGTCTATGATGAAATAGCACAAATATATATTAACCAATATTAAGCACTATTCCTTATGATATTGGGCAAAAAATAATGGAATGTTCCAAAACCAAAAGTTGAAAAATATGTTGGAGAAATCCTATTACAGTGGAAAGCTAGAGATTGAGTTGAAGAGTATAGTTTAATGTATTATTAAAGAATACATGGAGAATGAGAACAAGACCCAGATTACCCCATATCCAACCTCTAGCTGTCCTTTCCAATTAACTGTTGCCACTCACTACTTACGTGATCTTGGGAGAGTCACACTCAGACAACCCACTTTTATAATAACTGAGGTATCTTGTTACATAAAAAGTCAGATAACTCACTTTTGTAATAAGACTCGTAAGATCCATTCTATTCCTAAAAATCTGGATTCTGTATAAAAGTATGACCAGAAAGTGAAGAGTCTATTTTTACAAACCTAAGAATTTTATATGATAATAAATATGATCACAGTAGTCACCATAATAAGCTGTTCACTTATTCCAAAAGTGAGACCAGTGCTCAAAACATTTTTGGCACTTCTATTTTGTATTTTAAGAAATACTAACAAATAGTTTTATCCCTGCCAGTAAGAGGCAGAGCTAGAACCTGAGCCATGCATTGTGGCAGCACCATCTGTGATCTTAACATCTGTGCGGAACATCTATGGGTTTGCCCCTTTCACCTGTGAAGACACAGCAAAAACACAGCCATTTGTGAACCAGCAAGCTGGCCTCCACCAGATGCTGAATCTGCTGATGTCTTGAGCCTGGATTTCCCAGCCTCCAGAACCATGAGAAATAAATTTCTGTTATTTATAAGCCACTAGTCTATGGTTATTTTTGTTAAAGCAACATGAACAGACTGAGACACCACCTCAGGCAGCTACCACGTTAAACAATTACCATTGAAAGTTTTTGACAAGTGCCCCAGGAAAAACGCTGTTTGCATCAAGTTCTGCATGAGTCAAATAAAGACAAGTTCTGTGAATGGAAGTTTTCAGGGAGCTGCCAGAAAGATAAATAATAAAAAAATCTCTGCAAATTGTGCTTTTTTGGGATGCTCCAACACCATTTCGCTCCCTCCAGTGACTGCTGGGCTGCTTTTTCCAAACCTACCACGGCTGGGAGACTGTTTTCAAGGCTCCTGTGGAGCTGGGTAGAAGATGAAAACAGGGTAAGATAAAATATCACAAGGCACACTCTTATTATCAAGACTCACGTATTTTTATTTTTAATTATTTTGTTTATATTTTTATTTACTTATTTATTTTGAGACAGGGTCTCGCTCTGTCAACTGAGGCTGGAGTGCTGTGGCACGATCACGGCTCACTGCAGCCTCAACCTCCTGGGCTCAGGCGATTCTCCCACCTCAGCCTCCTGGGTAGCTGGGACTACAGGCATGCATCACCACATCCAGCTAATTTTTGTTATTTTTTATAGAGATGGGGTTTTACCATGTTGCCCAGACTAGTCTCAAACTCCTTAGCTCAAGCAATCCACCCGCCTTGGCCTCCCAAAGCACTGAGATTACAGGCACTAGCCACTGCACCTGGCCACTGTTTTTATTCAATAAAACACTCCTCAAACTGTGGTAAGCCTTTGATTAATTTCCAGAGTTCTGAAGAAGTTTACTTTGACAATTCAGTGGCGTGATCTCAGCTCACTGCAACCTCCATCTCCCAGGCTCAAGCCATTCTCCTGCCTCAGCCTCCTGAGTAGCTGGGATTATAGGCGTCCACCACCACACCTGACTAATTTTTGTATTTTTAGTAGTCAGGGTTTCACCATGTTGGCCAAGCTGGTCTTGAATTCTTGACCTCAGGTGATCTGCCCGCCTCGGCCTCCCAAACTGTGGGGATTACAGGCGTGAGCCACTGCGCCTGGCCACAGTATGTTTTTAAACTGGGCAATTTAGACTCTTTAATTCTTCTTGACCAAGAAAGGCAGATCATGTTTTAGAACTATTGTCCAAGCCTATTATTATTATTATTATTATTATTGAGCTAGAGTCTCACTCCATCACCCAGTCTGGAGTGCAGTGGCACAGTCTTGGCTCACTGCAACCTCCACTTTCTGGGCTCAAAAAATTCTTGTGCCTCAGCCTCCCGAGTAGCTGGGACTACAGGTGTGAGCTGCCACACCCAGTTAATTTTTGTATTTTTAGTAGAGATAGGGTTTCACCATTTGGCAAGGCTGGTCTCGAACTCCTGACCTCAAGTGATCTGCCAGCCTCACACTCCTTTTAAATACATTGCACATTTTATACTATCACATATAGCTTCTCCAAATAGAATCCTTTTCGGTAGGGACCCACCCTTGCTTTTGACATGTGCAAATGGATAATACTAAACAGCTCATTGATTTCCATGTGAGAAGAAAAATCAGTCCTTTCTTCCTACATTTTAGCAGCTATTTATAGTTAAACATGTATTTCTCACATAGTTCTTCTGAAATCGTCATGTTCTACCTCTTTCTGCCTGAGCTGAGCTTTTGCTGGGCTAAAATGTAAAAGAGCACAAGTATAGTCACCTAATATTAGTCAAAGTGTAGCAGAGAAATCAGGATACATAATAGACACCAGTCACTTCAGAAAAGTTCTTCTCTGCCTTAAACCAGTAAGACATAAAGTAAGGTCAAGCAATCTATCTTTTTAAACACATCTTGTCTGTGGATGAACATGATTAGAAGATAATGAAAACTTTAAGCAAAATGTATTTTGGCATTTAGAAAGGAGTATTTTTACACATGCGGGATGGTTCCAGGAAAACGAAGAGGTAGATTCAAGTTTCTAACATTTCAAAAATTATTCAAACCTGTGATACTTTACTAGTCAGAAGTATTTTATTCTTCCCAAACTTACCTTGGGAATTTAGCTGAGATGATGACATCTCAATGTCAGCAGGTTAAAAAAAATGCATAGACTGTAGATATAAAATATATATACTCTTCTTACCAAATTCACCTGTTGTCTTCAATAAACACTCCTCAAATTATTGTAAGACTTTAATCAATTTCCAGAGTTCTGAAAAAATTTATTTTGACAATTTTTGCCAACGTTCTCCTTGCTTTTATGGGAGAATACATTTTCAAAGGTCCTTATTCTGCCATTCCTAAAGTACTTCTCCTCTTACAATATGTTCATATATATATATATGTGTATATATCTATGTATAGGTATAGGTATAATACTAACATATATATTCATATATATATAAGTATATATATACTTAAATCAGTATATATATAATCAACAGGTTAAAAACAGATTTTTAAGAGATTGTAAATATTTAATTCCCATAGATGTATATATGTGGGCCTAGGCTAATTTATTTTGTTATATAAAATTATGATATTTCTTGCAAAGTATAAGGCAGCCTAAGAAAATATTTATTTGCTTTTTCTACTTGAAATTATTTGTTGATCTTAATGTGGCTAAAAAATAAAAAATAAAAATGATAGTTTTTCACCTATTAAGTGTGAAAGACAAAAGAAAAGTTGAAATTAGAATTAAAATTAGACTAAAAAATCATTTTTCCAGCTGTGAGGGAAAATATCTCAGCAAACATCTCCCAAAGATTAGAAAAATATCCAACTGTGCAGTTAGTTACTTAGCTTAAATAACTTTTATACCACTGATTCATCACTTGAATTGTCCTTTTAAGTTAGAAGAAACACTGCTTTAATTAACATATCCTATACTGAGATGAATTCTCGGTTTAAGTTGAAAATGACTCTCTTCCATATACAAGGGGGGCCTAGTATTTTCATGCAGTGTAGTATAAATAGAAACAAAACAGATAAACCAAAATAATTTCCATAACATGTTTAGGTTATTTCACTATGTTTTGTGAGAATAATGAGATGAATTGCTTTACTTTGTAAACAGAAACAGATATTATATCTTAATCATAAGTATACATATATACATGTATATAACATTGCTTTCACTGTTTAGCCGATTTAAAACATAGTACAGAAATATTTCTTGCTTTGCACAAGGCCCCCTCGGAATCACTGCAAGAATACGACAGAAACCCTGATTTTGTTTTGACTCTTCAGTATGCTTTTATAGTTAATTTATTGGCACTTGTCTGTTTGGCAGAGCCTGCTGGATTGTTTTCTAAATGGAGTACTTGAAGTATATAGATAGACTGGCTGCTTTCCTTAATTGACACTCCTGCACTTCATCAGCTGGTCACTATGCTGTCTCTTCTGTTTCTCCCTTCTAGGTTCAGTTCCAGATTTCTGGCACGCCTCTCCCAACAAGCATATATACCTGTAGTTATGCAGGAATATTGCTGGGTGAGGAAAGAGAAATATTCAAATGTCAGAGAAAAAAACATCTGGAACATTTTCAAGGCCTAGAAAGTTTCAGAGCATGAAGTGATTCCAAAGTAAAGCACTATGGGGTATTCTGACAAAGCCACCCATCTACTCCCATTTTCATGCCCCATCTCAGTCCAGTCTTGGTGTAGACAGAGTGAGAGGATGTGCATGGCCTTAGGAAATACATCCGGTTCCTCCTTCCCATCGGGCCTTAAAAAACTCACATATGCAAGGCAATAGTTGCAAGTGCATAAATCATTTGCAAGGCTTATCAATAAGCATAAACTTTCCATGCTTGCAGTCCAAGAACTAAATTTGCAGAGAACAAACCTACACATCTTTGAAGAAGGGAAAAAGAATTCAGAGGCAGTGAAGTTTTATATATACATTGAGTCTACAGATCTCCTGAGAGATATATTTGCCTTATAATTTGGCCTCCTAATATTGACTTTAGCTCATTTAAACTTTTCCTGAGCATTGTGATTAATACAAATATGCTGTCAGCTAAAACTCTGAGATAATTACAATCAACTTTATACAGACTTCCCAGAAACTGGGAAATAGAATGGAATTAGAAAAGAAGAAATAAAAGAATAGAAATCAGATACAACAAATAAGGAGCCTTAAGAGAAAGAGTTGGGGAGGAATGTATGGGGTTTCCCCGGTAAGTCCTTGGCTAAGGGATATACGGCAAGACTAGCTGAGACTTGCCAAAGAGTGGCTGTTTTGTAAAAAAGATACAAGAGGACACACAAGTGCTGAAGGACACTGAAATTTCAATCCAGCCAATAACTCATCGATACTTTATTAACATGCCAGGATTCAACAGAGAAACCCAAGAGGCTGTACTTTAGGATTAAGGGTTGCCTTGTAGATTAAGTTCTTTTCTAGACCCATCCCAAAAAAGCCTAAGACAAGGCTAAGAAATGTCCAGACAAGATCTTCAGAGGAGAGAGAGTCTGTATGTTTAGTCTTACCAAATTAGTGAGGCTTGGGAAATATCTTCCACAGTTCTGTCTCAACAAAATGTAAAACCAAACCTTCATACAGCTCAGGTAGTAACTTAACTGCCACACAGCACTAACGTCAACACTCTTTAGAGAAACAGAACAATGTCCAAATTATCTCTAATGTGTAATTGTCAAAGGCCATTGTTGTTTTCTGTGTGTGTTTTCTTCTTCTTTTTTTTTAAAGCCTGCAAAGCTCTTAACTTTGTCCAAAGAACATTTTTAATTTAAAAAAATTACTATACATGGCAAAAAACAGGTAATTGTAAGCCACAGTCAAGGGGAAAAAGCAGTTTATAGAAAGCAACCCTGAGATGGTCCAGATATTGGTTTAGCAGAAAATAACTAAGCAGTCTTATAGTAAAAGATACAATAAAAATATGGTCTTGATGAGTAAACAGACAGAAAATCTAAGCAGAAAAATGAAAACTTTTAAAGTATGAAAATTCTATTGTAGAAAATATAATAATTGAAATTTAAAAATTGCTCATTTAATAGCGAATTGGAGATGGCAGAATAAATAGTGAACTTTAAGATAGCTCAATAAGGCCGGGCTCGGTGGCTCACGCCTATAATCCCAGCACTTTGGGAGGCAGAGGCGGGTGGGTCACAAAGTCAAGAGATCGAGACCATCTTGGCCAACATCGTGAAACCTTGTCTCTACTAAAAAAATACCAAGAAATTCGCTGGGTGTGGTGGTGCGTGCCTATAGTCCCAGCTACTCGGCAGGCTGAGGCAGGAGAATTGCTTGAACCCAGGAGGCAGAGGTTGCAGTGAGCCAGGATCGCGCCACTGCACTCCAGCCTGGCGCCTGGTGACAGAACAAGACTTTGTCTCCAAAAAACAAAAAAGAAGATAGCTCAATAAAAGTAGTTAACTTGAAAAACAGAAACAAATTCCAAAGGAAAAAAGAACATAACCTATGGGATTTGTGGGATAATATTAAGTAAGATAATGTAACATACGTATGATTAAATTCCCAGAAGGAAAATTAAATGAGAATGAGGCCCAAAAACAATTTTTTGACAAAATAATGACCAAAGAGAACATCACATTTATCCAACATGTTGATGACATCATGCTAATTGTACCAGCTAAGGAAGAAATGGAGACCTTGGTATTACACATGGGCTTCAGGAGACAGGAGATAAAACCTATGAATATTCAGGGACCAGCCACATCAGTAAAATTTTTAAGTATCCCCTCCAAAGTAAAGGATAAATTATTGCATCTCCTACCTCCTACCACTCAGAAGAAAGCATAATGCCTGGTGGGCCTCTTTGGGTCGTATAGGCAGATACTCTATGCCTAGGAATATTTTTCCCACCCATTCAACAGGTAATATGAAAGGCAACAAGCTTTCAGTGGGGTTGAAATCAGGAAAGGACACAACATTTAGTCCAGGGTGTATGCAAACAGTTCTGTCACTTGGGCCATATACCCTGAGAGCCCCTATAGAGCCCAGGTATGATTACATTAGAGGTATCAGTGATGGGAAAAGATACTATGTGGGGTTTATGGGAAGTCCTAAGAGGATTACAACATACATCCCTAGGGTTCCAGAGCACAGTGATGCCAACTGCAGCAGATATTAACACAACTTTTAGAAAAAGGCTCTTGGCACACTGTGGAGCGCCTGGCCATAGGACACTAAATGACCAGGCAGCTGTAATTCCACATCACGAGCTGGACTCTGTCAGAGCTACCAAGTTCTAAAGGTGAACAAGCCCAATTCATCACAAAGTGGAAGTGTTCTATCCAGAAACGCACAAGCAGAACCAAAGGGCAAAGTCACCCACCACTATGGAACTGGCACTTCTCCCTCAGTACACGGGGTCCTGCAGTTTAATCCTTTAGAACCAGCTTCCAGAAAAGGAGGAAGCTTCAGCCTGGTTCATAGCAGGCCAGCCTATTACATGGAGAAGCAAAAAATGAATGGGATCTCTACTACAACCCCATACGAAGGTGGCCTTGAAAGACAGCAGTGAAGTGAAATCCTCCCATTGTATATAGCTCAGGCAATGCATCAGGCTATCCACCTTTGTGCAGAAATATAAGTGGTGCAAGGTAAGAATATATACAGATAGATGGCTGGCATCATTTGGCCATCTGGTCAGAGACTTGGAAGAAGAAAGATTGGAAGAACAGGAACCATCAAGTCGAGAGAAGAAGCATAAAGATGAATATACAACACTGTGCAGGAAGTGTGCAGATCTTTGTAGCACATGTTAACGTCTATCAGAATATAACCGCCCCAAAATGCATCCACCACAATCAGGTAGACAAAATAGCATGAGTAGCTGATATTGCCAGCTTCTGTCATCAGCCACGCCAAGGCTGGCACAATGGGTACATAAACATGGTCACTGTATTAGTATGTGCTCACATTGCTATAAACAACTACCTGACACCGGGTAGTTTATAAAGAAAAGAGGTTTAATTGACTCACAGTTCCAAAGGCTGTACAGGAGGCATGGCTGGAGAGGCCTCAGGAGACTTACAATCATGGCAGAAAGGGAAGAAGCAATAACATCTTTACATGACAGGCTGGAGAGACAGAGATAGAGAAGGGGGAGGTGCTACACACATTCAGATAATCAGCTGTCATGAGAGCTCTACCACAAGAGCAGCAAGGGGAAATTCATTCACATGATTCAGTCACCTCCCACCAGGGAATTCAATCACCTCTAACACTGGGAATTACCATTTGACATGAGATTTGGGTGGAGACACAGAGCCAAACCGTACCAGTCACCATGGTGGCAAGGGGTGGAGGCTACGCACAGGGCTTCCAGCTCTGACCAAGGCTGAGATGATGACTAACCTGCTGGCAGCAAAGGCCAATGCTGGTTCCACAATCCATCCCCACTCCTCAAGGGAACAACTAGTCCTCTGGTAGCAAGTTGCCTACATTCCATATTGGACTCCTTCTACCAGGAAGGAGCAGAGATTTTGACAAGTATAAGTATCTTTTGGGGAGGGAGTAGCCTTTTATGTCCATAGGGAACACTATTGGCACCAGCACAGGACTTCATATAACATTGCAGTAGACCCA
Organism: Alouatta palliata; assembly: GCA_004027835.1. Taxonomy (NCBI): domain Eukaryota; kingdom Metazoa; phylum Chordata; class Mammalia; order Primates; family Atelidae; genus Alouatta; species Alouatta palliata. The sequence continues at coordinate 6,424 of PVKV010030096.1, read as the reverse complement.
GGGATCCACTTTATGATAAAAGAAGTATGAGACTGTGCACATGATCATGGAATCTACTGGTCACATCCATACCTCACTACACAGAAGGCACTGGCCCAATGGAAGGACAGAATCATCTGTTGAACACGCAGCCCCTTGCTGTTATTGTGGTAGAGTTCTCACCAGATCTGGTTGTTTGAAAATGTGTAGCACCTCCCCCTTCTCTCTCTCTCTCTCCTGGTGATGCCTGGCAAAAACCGGGCACCATTCTATAGAACACGGTGTGTACTTTCAGTCCATGACCCTTATGTGGTGATTTATAGCTCCATGTTTCTTTTCTGATGCCAAACGTGTGATGTCTTTTCCAAAACCAACAAGCAATTCTCCAACTCTAACACCAACTGGGTGTCCAATAATTTAATTAAATTCTGACACTAATTGCTCACAGTTAGTGTAGACCCTGAAGATTGAGGGCTCCATGTCACAAGACTGCCCCCACTTCAGACACCAGCCTCAAGAGAGAGCCCCAGGCATCCCACACTGCTGCCCAGTTGACTACAAATTCAAAGGTTCCTCCTTGGATTCAGTAATTCACGAGAATGACTCACAGAACGAAGGAAAGTGTTTTATTTATGATTACTAGCTTATTACAAAGGATATAACTCAAAGACTAGCAAATAGAATACTTGTCTATGCATAGGGCAAAGCATGGAGGGGCTGGGGTGGGGTAGTGAGAGCTTCCACGCCCTCTTCATGTGTGCCACCCTCCCAGCATAACAATGTGTTCACCAACCCAGAAGCTCCCTGAACCTGTCATTTAGGGGTTTTTACGGAAGTTTCATTATGCAAGCATAACTGACCTCAATCTCCAGCTCTTCTCCCCTCCCAAGTCGAAGGGTGGGGCTGAAAGTTCTAACTCTCCCAGACTGTGGTTGGTTTTTCAGGTAACCAGCCCATCCTGAAGCTATGGAGGGCACCACCTTCCCCTATGTGTCATCTCATTAGCATACAAAAGACAGTAAATTCTAAGGATTTTAGAAGCTCCTTGCCACAAACGAAGGACAAAGACCAAATATGTATTTTTTAGGATATCACAGTTCTCTACAGGTAGAAGGTATAGGTCTAAGAATCAATGAGTGAAATTAAGGGTGCCCTGGCTTCCATCACCCCCCAGTGACTCTCTGGCCAGTTTGTGCCTTGTGCACTTGCAATTCTGGGCTCTGTAAGTTTAGAGGTCCTGGTCCCCAAAAGATAATTCTTTTGCCAGGAGACACAGCATGAGTCAAATGGAACTGTAAGGTACAACTGCTACCTGAGCACTTCAAGTTCCTTATGTCCAGGGACTAGCAGACAAGAGTCCCCATCCTGACAGAGGTAATGACCCCAGTCATCAGAAGAACATAACGCTGCTTTATACTGTGAGGCAGGAATAGGTTTGGCACTCCCATGATCCACATGGATACTTCTTGGTATTCCCTTGTCCTATTTTGACAATTAATGCAGAAGTGCACAGCTCCATTATGAGGGACATGGCAAGCAGTGTTCCCTACCTCTCATGATTGAAGGTCTAGGTTACATCCTGGGATGGTTAATTTTCTGTGTCAACTTGGCTTAGGCCATGATGCTCACTTTTTTGGTCAAACACCAGTCTAGATGTTGCCATAAAGGTATTTTGTAGATGTGATTCACATTTACAATCAGTTGACTTTCAGTAAAGAAGCTTATTCTCAGTACAGAGGTGGACCTCCTCTCATCACTTGAATGCCTTGACAACAAATCTGAGATTTCCCAGAAAAGAACAAATTCTGCCTCAATACTATAATGGAGAAATCCCGCCTGAGCTTCCTGCTTGCTGACCTCCCATATAGATTTCAGACTTGCCAGCCCCTAATTCCATGAGTCAATTCCTTAAAACAAATCAATCTCCTCTCCAACCCTTCTCTCTGAATAGGGAAAGAGAGAGAGAAAGAGATCTCCTATTGGTTCTATTTCTCTGAAGAATCTTAAATTACACATACACATGACTAAGCAAACCACTGAGACCAAGAGGTCTGGTAGTTGAGGATGAGAGGAATTTAGAATGGATTCTGAGGATCCATTCTATCAGCTGCAGCCCCAAAACCACCTGGAGCATTAGAGGTTATAGTTCATTCCACTATCAAGAAAAGGAGCACAAGAGTCCTGGAAGAGTTACTCCCATAACTTAGATGAAGGAGTAAATCCAAAAGGCACAAAGAGTAGTGTGTGATGGAAACTGTGACGCATTGCTCAGGTTCCCCTTCAAGAATGAAGGACTTTTTTTCGTAGGTGCTGGAAGAGCTACCAGCAGGAAGCCTTCTGCTGTCAGCCTCATACGGAGAATAAACTGGCTGAAGAGAGCTGCACTGTCCAAGGTCATGCCTCCTTCCTGGGTTGGCCCACTTCAATGACTGATGAATAAGAGCAGGTAGAAGGCATAGCTCCCTCCACTCCCAAGGGTTATCCCAGCTTCAGAACTCCCCATAGGAACTGGCTGAAGACTCTACTGAGACTGCATTGCAGATCGAGTTTTCCCTGTGCTTAATCATATTTCCTTCAATTGTTGAGAAAGAGATGTTAACATCTCCAACTTTGAGTGTGAGATGAGCAAAAGAAGACAAAAAAGAGTAAATACTCTATTATTTCATTTATATGGAAGTCAACAGGAGGTAGAACTGATGTATGATGATAGAAGTCAGAACTGTGGGGGAGGGCGGTGAGTAAAGAGGGTGGTTAGTGTTTGGGAAGGGGCACAGAAGAATCTTCTGGTTGATGGAATGGTCTGCAACTTCATCTGGTAGTGGTTACATGGTGAACACCTATGTAGAAATGCCAAGCTGTACATGTAAATTTGTGCAACTGAATATATCTAAGCTACAACTAAATTTAACAAGTGGTGCTTTAAAAGGTAAATTAAGCTCATGCGAATCCCAGTCCTTTGCGAGATGTATCACCTTTTGGAAGCCATTTATCTCTAGGCTTCAGTTTTCTCAATTCCAAAATGATGGACTGGACTGAATATTTGAGTTACACACCATGGGTCTATCAAAACAGCTCTTTAAAGTATTTTTGCAATTTGAAGAAAAAAACATTTTTAAAGGGCAGCTTGTAAAAGAAAAACAAATGGTTTCAGAGACATGTTAAAAAAACAAAAGGAGAGCATTTTTAATCTAGATTATATATATATATATATATATATATATATATATACACACATATATTTAAAAATTAAATGCAAATATTTAATGTAGCTTTTTATTGTTTCCAAAGCTTTTCCTCTACCATTTCTTCTTCCCCAAAAAACTCAGGATCTCACAACCACAGGGTTTTGTGGGTTTCACCTCACCCACAGTTGCAGGGATGGGCCATCATGGGTCACCCAGTGTCATTTCAACCCCTGTGCCCATGGAATTTATCCTATGATGACAAAACAGAATGGAAGCCAGTCCCAAGCCAATAAGCAATCACATTCCCTTAAACTCTTAGACTGGTTCAAGAGTGAGCTAGCAACTTAAATTGATATAATCCAAAGGAACATCAGACCTTTGTCTAATAATTAAACAAAAAGAACATCTGACCACCACCCTTATGGACGCCCATGTCCCTGGGAGCTGCTGGAAGCCTCTTATTACCACCAGGAGCAAAATCAACTGTGAAAAGCCAAAGGATCCCAGTAAACAGAGCCACGGTCTTAATAACATGACTCTTGGACTCAAACCACACCTGAAGCCTGCCCTTCCGTTATAGTAGATGTGTTAGTCTGGTTTTTGTGTTGCTATAAAGAAATTCCTGAGATTGTGCAATTTCTAAAGAAAATTACAAAAAATCGCCATGCTGTTCAGGCATGGCACCAGCATCTGCTTGGCTTCTGGTGGGGCCTCAGGAAGCTTACAGTCATGGCAGAAGGTGAAGGGGAGCCAGAGTATCACATGGCTAAAATGGGAGCAAGAGAGAGGGAGGCGCGAGGTCCCAGATTCTTTTAAACAACCAGATCTGGCATAAACTAACTGAGCAAGAACTCACTGATCACCAAGGAAATGGTGCTAAGCCATTGAGGATGGCTCTGCCTCCATGATCCAATCATCTCCCACCAGGCCCACCTCCAACATTGGAAATCACATTTCAACATAAGATTTGGAGGGGGAACATACCCAAACCATATCAGGAGATAATACATTCCTTTTATCATTTAAGCCAGTGCAAGTTAGGATTTTTCTCAATTGCAACCAAAATTATTTTATCGTATACGGCGGTGTCAGTGAGGATTCTGGAAAACTGCCATCAACATGCAGCTGATAGAAATAAAACCTGATGCTACCTTTTGGAGGACAATTTGGCAATATGCATCAAAAGATCTGAAAATGAGTATATCCTTCAACCTACTGCATAAACTTGTAAAAAATTTATTCATTCGTTCAACAAATATTTAAGCCCTGACTATGTGCCAAGCACCATTCTAGGAATCAGGGGTTTAGCAGTGAACAAAACAAAGCCCCTTATGGAACCAGCCTTAGGAAACAATCAAGGCTGTGTAAACATGATACAGGAGTTAAGAAGAAATTATTTAGGCAGATAGTAAGGGTATGGGAGTCCTCGGTAAGGCTTTTCTTTTTAATGAAAAGCAGCCCCAAATCATTTTCCAACAAAGAGAAGCCTGTAAAGTCGAGCTGCAGACATAAACAAGCAAGCTCGGAGCTTGCGTGGGTGAATGCCAGCAGAAACTAGGGACTAGACGTGTTCAAGATGGCGACTCCATCTTCCCTTCTCTTTGCCAGCCTTGTGTACAGTAAGGAACAGACAAGATGGCTCCTATCAACTAGAAAGCCTATTTGCATAATAAGATTAGGTCGGGGCAACCAGCCTTCCCCATGCACTATGTAAACGTCATACCTGATCTAACCAATCTGTGAACCCTATGTAAATGAGACACCACCTCCTCAAACTGGACTATAGAATCTGGCGTATTCACCACCAGCTAGTCTTTACCCCTTGGAGACCCCTTTCTTTGTAGAAAGAGCTGTTTCTCTTTCTCTTCTCTTCTGCCTATTAAACCTCCACCTCATGTGTGTCCATATCTTAAATTTTCCTGGCATGTGACAAGGAACCCCAGGGTATTTACCCCAGACAACATAGCTGCTTCAAAAAATTTATCTATTCTGTTCCTAGAAAACCCCATAGTCTCTTTCCAAAAGCTTGTAGATGTAAAAACCAACTTTAGCAAAATGTCAAAATATTAACACAAAATCAATGTACAAAAATCAATGTACAAAAATCAGTAGCATTTCTATACACCAACCATGTCCAAGCTGAGAGCCAAATCGAGAATGCAATCCCACTCACAACAGCCACAAAATGAATAAAATACCTAGGAATACAACTAACAAGAAAGGTAAAAGATCTCTACAATGAGATTTACAAAACACTGCTCAAAGAAATCAGAGACGACACAAACAAATGAAACAGCATTCTATGCTCATGGATAGGAAGAATCAATATTGCTAAAATGGCCAAAATGCCCAAAGTAATTTACAGATTCAGTACTATTCCTATCAAATTACCAATGACATTCTTCACAAAATTAGAAGAAAAAACTATTTTAAAATCCATATGGAACAAAAAAGAGCTCAAACATCCAAGTCAATGCTAAGCAAAAAGAACAAAGCTGGAGGCATCACATTACTTGACTTCAAACTATACTACAAGGCTACAGTAACCAAAACAACATGATACTGGTACAAAAATAGACACAAAGACCAAGGGAACAGAATAGAGAGCCCAGAAATAATGCCACACATCCACAACTGGGTGATCTTTGACAAAAACAAACAATGGGAAAAGGAATTCCTATTCAATAAGTGGTGCCGGGATAACTGGCTAGCCATATGCAAAAGGTTGAAACTGGACCGCTTCCTTATAACCGTAAAGACAAATCTATTCAAGATGGATAAACAACTTCAGCAAACACTTAAATGTAAAACCTAAAACCCCTGGAAGATAACCTAGGAAATAACCTTCTGGACGTAGGCCCTGGCAAAGATTTCATGACAAAGATGCCAAAAGCAATTGCAAGAAAAACGAAAATTGGCAAATGGGAACTAGCTAAATTAAGGGGCTTCTGCATAGCAAAAGACACTATCAACAGAGTAAACAGACAACCTACAGAATGAGAGAAAAATTTTGCAAACTAGACACCCGACAAAGGTCTAATATCCAGAAACTGAAAGGCGCTTAAATTAACAAGCAAAACCCAAACAGCCCCATTAAAAAGTGGTCAAAGGGGCCTGGTGCAGTGGCTCATGCCTGTAATCCCAGCACTTTGGGAGGCTGAGGTGGGGAGATCACAGGGTCAGGAGATCGAGACCATCCTGGCTAACACGGTGAAACTCCATCTCTACTAAAAATACAAAAAAAAAAAAAAAAAAAAAAA
>PVKV010030095.1:11536-22780 GCA_004027835.1 Alouatta palliata | reverse complement strand
TTTTTTTTTTTTTTTTTTTTTTTTTAAGATGGAGTCTTGCTCTGTCACCGAGGCTGGAGTGAAATGGTGCAATCTCAGCTCACTACAACCTCCACCTCCCAGGTTTGAGTGATTCTCCTACCTCAGTCTCCCGAGTAGCTGGGATTGCAGGCATGCACCATTACACCCAGCTAATTTTTTTGTATCTTAGTAGAGATGGAGTTTCACCACGTTGGCCAGGATGGTCTCGATCTCCTGACCTCAGGTGATCTACCCACTGGGCCTCCCAAAGTGCTGGGATTACAGGCGTGAGCCACTGCACCCAGCCCAGTAAGACTTTTTTTTTAAGACCACCACATACACACTTTAGCCTTAGAGGTTCAGGTTTGCAGCCTGATAGCAGGCCCTGCACGGTACCCCACAGGATGTTTGAGAGGGGAATCAGCTAAGGCTGTCTGGAAGAAGCTACTCCAAGTGACGGATATATCTATTGATAACCAGATTTCAGGTATCTGGAGCCAGGTTAAAGCATCCCAGCCCGCAACCAGCTTCTCTAGCACTTCCTGCAGCCAACCGACCAGGTGAGCCACCATCCTCAGAGGTCAGGCCCAGACAAAGCTGCTCTGAAGTCGGGGACTGCCATGGTCACAGGAGGGCTTCAATCCCTCCTGCCAGCTGAGCATCCTGCCCTTGACTCCTCCCTCTCTCCCCTACCCACATAGACCCTAAGCTCCTCCAGTTGCTCTTAGCTCGGAGTCAGCCTCTGCAGTCCCTGCAACCACCGGTCAGGCCTCATCAAGTCCATTTCCCAGCCTCCCAGTTGGTCCTCACTAGCTCCCACTTGTCTTCTGCACCAGCCACCAGGTGACCCTGGGTGGAGATTTGGTCCTCACCCATTCCAGGAGGGGCATCTGTGGTCAGGCTGGTGAGCCCATCTGTCTGGCTCCCTCATTACTCCAGTCCCTGGGTTCCAGCCCCAGGCTGCATGTCACCTACGAGGGGACGTGCTGCCCTCCCCTGGGGTGTGTGCCCAGGTGGCTCTGCCCAGGCTGTCTCAGCCTCAAGGTCCAGCTCCAGGATCCTGTCCTAGCATGACCCCTACCATGACCCCTCTTCCATCAGCTCCCTACAAAATTCACATTAGGTTTTTTTGAGATGGAATCTCGCTCTGTTGCTCAGGCTGGAGTGCAGCACTGTGATCTCAGCTCACTACAACATCTGCGCCTCCTGGGTTCAAATGATTCTCCTGAATAGCTGGGATTATAGGCACTCATTACCACACGTGGCTTTTTTTTTTGTATTTTTAGTAAAGATGGGGTTTCACCATGTTGGGCAGGCTGGTCTTGAACTCCTGACCTCGTGATCTGCCCACCTGTAATCCCAAAGTGCTGGGATTACAGGTGTGAGCTGCCGCACCTGGCCGTAGCCTCTTATACCCACTCCCAGACTGGTTCAAGGGCAGGGACAAAGGCCGCTGTACCCCATGCTGAGGCCAGCACAGGAACCAGCGTTGCCCTTGGGAGCCATAGCTACTCTCTCCTCCCACCTCAGGGCCCAAGTTCGCAGGGACATGCCTAATGCCAGGGGCTCAAGGACCACAGAAGAGGAGGTCATCACAGCCCAGCCTGGCACTATTTTATTATTTTTGAGATGGAGTCTCACTTTGTTGCCTAGGCTGGAGTACAGTGGAACGATCTTGGCTCACTGCAGCCTTTGCCTCCTGGGTTCAAGCAATTCTCCTGCCTCAGCCTCCCAAGTAGCTGGGATTATAGGCACCTGGCTAATATCTGTGTTTTCAGTAGAGATGGGTTTCACCATGTTGGCCAGGCTGGTCTCAAACTCCTGACCTCAAGTGATTTACCTGCCTCAGCCTCCAAAATTACAAATGTGAGCCACTGTGCCTGGCCCCAGTGGAAATGGAAGGGCATTTCTGAACCCCGAGGAGGGCCCGAGCTGGCACAATACCACCCCCGGGCCTGGGCAGCTCTGCAGCTTCCCGTAAGCTGCAATTTGGCTCCTGACACTCTTCTGGGGTTCAAACTAGACTCAGCAGTCGCCCCAATCCCACCCAGGGCAGTAACCACAGCTGCAAGCGCTTTGGTAGGTAGTTCAAATAGTCATGCTGCCAGCTGCTGCCCACAGCTGACCCACTTGCCGGCAGCCACATCCAAGGGGCTTTTGCACCAGGGGCCGTGATGGACTGTCCCACACTGACCTGGGGTAGCGGCACTCGATGGGAATCTCTGCGCGGTTAGTCCTCACGATGGACAGGTTTCCCAGAGGGCGGGGTTCATGGAGCAGGAAGGTGCTGTACACCAGGGCATCGTCAGTCACCTGGAGGAAAGGTAAGGGGTTAATGCTACCAGCATCACCTGCCCTGGTGCACCCAGGCCACACATAAGTGCACAGGGAGGGCAGCCCACAGGAGACAGAAAGACCACAGGGTCAAGGCCAGGTGCAGCCACTCATGCCTGTAACCCCAGCCTTTTTGGAGGCTAATGATTGCTTGAGGCCAGGAGTTTGAGACTAGCCTGGGCAACGGAGCAAGACCCCATCTCTACAAAAGAGAAGACAGGTTCTGCCACTGGTCAGTTAGGAGAGGCAGGACAGGCACTGTCTTTGCACCTCAGAGTCTTCACCTGACAGGCTGACACCACCACAGGCAGCCTGGATCGACCACATGGCTGACACCATGCACTGCCCAAGCAATAGAGGCATCAGGGTTGGGCCTCCCTTCTGCCACTCCCCCTCCACGCCCCCCAATACACACACAAAGTTTCCTTTTTCAGGAGAGGCCAGGGGCCAAGATAGCCCCCAGAAAGGAGCCAGGAAGTACCCAGCTGTTAATATTTATCAGCTTCTGCCCGGGCACGGTGGCTCATACCTGTAATCACAGCACTTTGGGACACCTAGGCGGGGGGATCACCTGAGGTCAGGAGTTTGAGACTAACCTGACCAACATGGTAAAACTCCATCTCTACTAAAAATACAAAAATTAGCCGGTTGTGGTGGCGCATGCCTGTAATCCCAGCTACTCAAGAGGCTGAAGCAGAAAAATCACTTGAACTCCGGAGGCAGAGGTCGCGGCCAGCCTGGGCAGCAAGAGCAAAACTCTTTTTTTTGAGACATTCTTGCTCTGTCGCCAGGCTGGAGTACAGTGGCTCGAGCTCGGCTCACTGCAACCTCCGCCTCCCGGGTTCAAGCAATGCCCCTGCCTCAGCCTCCCCAACTAGCTGGGACTACAGGTGCATGCCACCACACCCAGCTAATTTTTTTTTTTTTTTTTTTTTTTTTTTTTTTTTTTTTTTAGGAGAGATAGGGTTTCACCATGTTGGCCAGGATGGTCTCCAGCTCTTGACCTTGTGATCCGCCCACCTCAGCCTCCCTAAGTGCAGGGATTACAGGCATGAGCCACCACACCTGGCCTGCAAAACTGTCTTAAATCACACATACAATAGCTGTGCAGTGGCTCACACCTGTAACTCCAGCACTTTGGGAGGCCGAGGCAGGTGGATCATGAGGTCAAGACCATCCTGGCCAACATGGTGAAACCTGTCTCTACTAAAAATACAAAAATTAGCTGGGCACAGTGGCGCATGCCTGTAGTCCCACCTACCCCTGAGGTGGAGGTTGTAGTGAGCCGAGATCGTGCCACTGTACTCCAGCCTGGAGACAGAGCAACATTCCGTCTGAAAAAAAAAAACCCATACACACCCCTTATCAGCTTCTAACCTGTCCAAGCCCATTTCACAGAAGGTAGGGGAGACTGGTGAAGGTTGCCTGAGGCAGGAAGAGCTACAGGTGAGTGCTATTGGGGAAATTTGCATCGTTCAACAGGGCCGCAGAAGGCAGGGCCTGGCCTATGTTTGAAGATTTTAATAGAATAAGAAAATTGTAACATGGGACCCTCCCCAGTGAAGGCATGATATTCTCAACTAGAATCAGTATTTTTACCTTTCCAGGTGATTCGTGCAGAGCCAGGATTGCAAACCTCTACCTTAACCACTTCTTTGTTTTGCTTTTTTGCTCATCGCCCAGGCTGGAGTGCAGTGGCACAAACTCGGCTCACTGCAACCTCTGACTCCTAGGTTCAAGCAATTCTGCCTCAGCCTCCCAAGTAGCTGGAATTACAGGCGTGAGCCACCATGCCATTTTTTTTTTTTTTTTTAATAGAGAGGGTTTCACCATGTTGGCCAGACTGGTCTCGAACTCCTGACCTCAGGTGATCCACCCGCCTCAGCCTCCGAAAGTCCTGGGATTACAGGTGTGAACCACCTCCCTCAACCCTTAATCACCTATTCTAAACTCACTATCCCCACCTCTCATCTCAGGGAGCTTGTTTAAAAGCTACTTGAGGGCTGGGTGAATTAACTCACACTTGTAATCCCAGAACTTTGGGAGGGAGGATTGCTTGAGGCCAGAAAGTCAAGACCAGCCTGGGAAATAGGGCTTTTTGTTAGATTCACCTGGGGAGCCAGGCATGGTGGCTCACACCTGTAATTACAGCATTTTGGGAGGCCGAGGTGGGAGGATAGCTCAAGTTCAAGAGTTTAAGGCCAGCCTGGGTAACATAATGAGACCCCTAAAAAAAACCTAAATTAACGGGGTGTGGTTACAAATGCCTGGAGTCTTAGCTACTTCGGAGGCTGAAGTGAGAGGACTGCTTAAGCCAATGAGTTGGAGGCTGCAGTGAGGCTCTACAAAAGATCACTTGGCTGGGCACGGAGGCATCTGCCTGTAGTCCATCCCAGTTACTCACGAGGCTGAGGCGGGAGGATAGCTTGAGCCCAGGTGGCTGCCTGGCCCTGCCCCAACTAACTTGATCTTCAGGGAAGTCCTAGACCTTATTAGCAATTGCCCCAGCACAGACAGGACCAGCAGTGTCATTCATGGAGCCCCTTATTCAAAAGTTGTTACCAATTTCAGGGCAGGAGAGCATTCAGTTAAGCACCTGCCCTATAAGACTGCGCAGGCTGTATACGGGGGAGCTGGCCTGGGCTGCTGGTGATTTTTTTTTTTTGAGACCGAGTTTCGCTCTTGTTGCCCAGGCTGGAGTGCAACGGGGCCATCTCACCACAACCTCTGCCTCCTGGGTTCAAGGGATCCTCCTGCCTCAGCCTCCCAAGTAGCTGAGATTACAGGTATGTGCCACCACACCTGGCTAATTTTGTATTTTTAGTAGAGACGGGGCTTCTCCATATTGGTCAGCTGGTCTTGAACTCCTGGCCTCAAGTGATCCGCCTGCCTTGGCAGCCTCCAAAGTGCTGGGACTATAAGTGTGAGCCACCGAGCCAGCCTAGCCTCAGGTGATTCTTATCGGGTAGGACTGGGAAACACCACACCGGAGGAAGGAGTTTGCAGGCTTTGCTCCTCATTGGAGTAACCGAGAGCCTTACAACCCATGGCTGTTCCCACACCCTGTTCTAGCAACCCGGACATCAGGATTGCTATAAGCGCCACAGGTGGGGTTTTTAAATAAGAGATAGGGTCTTGCTCTGCCTCCCAGCCTGGAGTGCAGTAGTGCACATAGCTCACTGCAGCCTCCAACTCACGGGCTTGAGCAATCTTCCTGCTTCAACCTCCCAAGTAGCCGAGACTACAGACATGCACCACCACACCCCATTAACTTAGGGTTTTTTTTTTTTTTTTTTATACAGAAAGAGTCTCATTATGTTGCCCAGGCTGGCCTTAAACTTGTGCACTCAAGCGATTCTCACTCCTCAGGCTCCCGAAGCGCTGTGATTACAGGCATGGGCCACCACACCTGGCTCCCCAGGTTTGGTGAATCTAACACGTCTGTGAGCCTCTAGAGTCATTCCTCAAATAAGTCCTGCAGCTCTCTGGCCTCCCTCCCCAGGGAAGCGAGGGCCCCAAGTCCTCGAGCGCCCAGGAGACCACACTTAAGACAAGTGCTCTGGCTGGAGGGCTCCAGGGGCTGGACTTGCCCCTATCCCAGCCAAGCTACTGGGTCTAGGCCCAGGTAAGCAGGAGCCAGATTCCTATGAGGTAGGAGAGGACAGGCCCTCCTCGGGGCCACAGGAACTTGGTCCAGGGGCTCAGGGTTCAGCTGGAGAGCTGTGTGCCCAGCCCTACCCTACCATAAGGCCCCTCCTTGCAGCCTGTTTCCCCACTGGCTAGGGGGAGAGGGGTCTGGCCTGGATTTCTTGGTCTCTTCCTGCAGCTGCCTCGGGTTAAGCCCTTCCCCCTTGGAGCTGCCCCCAGGGACCCACTGATGCTTTTAAGGCCTTCAACGCCAAGGTTATGATGAGCCCCTTCCCCGCCACCACTTATCTAGGTGTTTTGTTTTGTTTTTTGGTTTTTTGAAGCGGACTCTTGCTCTGTTGTCCAGGCTGGAGTACAGTGGCACACTCTTGGCTCACTGCAACCTCTGCCTCCTGGGTTCAAGCGATTCTCCTGCCTCAGCCTCCCAAGTAGCTGGGATTGCAGGCATATGCCACCACGCCCGGCTAATTTTTGTCTTTTTAGTAGAGACGGGGTTTCCCCGTGTTGGTCAGGCTGGTGATCCGCCCACCTCGGCCTCCCAAATTTCTCGAATTACAGGTGTGAGCCACCACACCAGGCACCAGTTCGCTTTTTAAAAAGGCTTTTTAAGAGACAGGGGTCTTGCTATGTTGCCTAGGCTGTCCTCAAAACTCCTGGCCTCAAGTGATCTTCCAGCCTTGGCCTCCTATGGTGCTAGGATTACAGGCATAAGCCACAGCACCCGGCCCACTTGCTGTTATTAATAGTTTGGGTCTCTTCAGAACACGCCCCAAGCATTAGAAACTCAGCCCCTTAGGCTACCCACAGGGCAGCCCTATTATGCATGCCTGTGTGTGTCACAAACCCACCTGAGTCAGAGTGGCATGGCTTGGGGCACTGCCACTTCTGGCTCCACCCCACCTACGGATTTCGGCAATCAGAGGCAGGAGCTGCCCCAGGCCCCATGCCCTCAGCTCCCAGCTTCAGGCCTCAACTGTGCCACCTCCCCACCTACAAGTGAGAGGGGTCCACGCAACCTCACCTCCCCCCGACTCTGTGGTCACACTCCCCATCCCTGGCTGCCTCGAATTCTCCCACCAAAGCCGGGGCCCCCCAGCGTCTCTCACCTGCATGCTGTTACCACACTCATGGAGTCCAACCTCAAACCTGACCATATCCTCTGTGTCTGCGGAGACCAGGGGCTCACAGGCCTCTGGGCCCAGGGTGAGATCAACAGCCCTGATAAGCTTCCTGGTGCCAAAAAGGTCTTTGCTGACTGTGACCACCAGGGTGGCCTCCCGACACTCCACCCCTACGGGCTGCACAGACGTCTCAGGAGGGCTCGCTTCACCCTGCAAGAGCCGGAGGGGTTGGGGGTAGCATAGCTCAGTACTATCCCAGAGCAGGAGGCAGACGAAGAGCCCATAGGTCAGCTCCATGGCGCCTGCAGAGCAGCGCGCAGCCACCACCGGCCGTCTTATACCCGGGGATGCTGGCTGCTGCCACCTGTGCTCTCACCTGCCTCCCTTCCCGAGCCAGCTGGGCCCTTGTTGTAGAAAGTGGTCCCCACCCAGCAGCCTCAGTAACACCTGGGAGCTTGTTAGAACTGCAGACCCTCAGCCCTCACCCCAGCCTAACCACAGCATTTTTTAGTTTGGAAATCCCCACGTGTACCCATGTTACTTTTTTTTTTTTTTTTTGAGACAAGTCTTGCTCTGTTGCCCAGGCTGGAGTGCAGTGGTGCGATCTTGGTTCACTGCAACCACTGCTTCCCAGGCAGGTTCAGGTGATTCCTGCCTCAGCCTCCCGAGTAGCTGGGATTACAGGGGCATGCCACCATGCCCGGCTGATTTTCATATTTTTGGTAGAGATGGGTTTTCACTATGTTGGCCAGGCTGGTCTTGAAGTCCTGACCTCAGGTGATCCTCCCACCTTGGCCTCCTAAATTGCTGGAATGACAGGTGTGAGCCAGACCCAGACCACGTGAAAGTTTTTAGCTTGGAAATCCCCACGTGTATTTATGTTAAAGTTTGCAAAGAGTGTGCTGGCTGCCTGCTGAGCCATAATTTATCAGTTTCCCTCCAATTTCCTCCTGGCCCTGCCCGTAGGAAGCTCGCAGCCCAGCAACAGAGCTGTCCCAGGTCTGTGGGGGACACAGGAGAAAGCTCTTGATTGAAGGGTCTGGGGGATTAGATCCGAGACATGAGGAGCTCATTCCAAGTGTGAGAAAAAGGAGGTGGTACCAGTTAGGAGACTGGAGGAATTTCATGGGTCTCTGCCTTATTTTATGGGAGGCCGGAGGGGAGGTCAGTTCAGGCCAAGACAGCTGTGTGAAGAGAGGTGTAGAAGGGGCACTGGGTTCTTCGTTCCTGGGTGAATCCCCAGGAACTTATACTGAGACAGCAGAAGCAGGGCTTGGCTTCAGCTCACCCCTCACCAGCCCATTCTTTTTTTTTTTTTTTTTTGAGACAGTCTCACTCGGTCGCCCAGGCTGGAGTGCAGTGGTGCAGTCTCGGCTCACTGCCGCTTCCATCTCCCAGATTCAAGGATTCTTGTGCCTCAGCCTCCTGAGTAAGCTGGGATTACAGGCTCGTGCCACCTCACGGGGCTCCTCACCGAAAGGGATCCACCTGCCTCAGTCTCCCAAAGTGCTGGGGTTATAGGCGTGAGACACCGCACCTGGCCCAACCACGGCATTCATTTCCTGCATTCCCAGTGATCACCAGACCCATACCACGACCTCACTGATGCCATCATGTGGAACCATGCCTTTTACTTAAGAGAATCCCAGGACCTGGCCTCAGGAAATCCGAATATCAAACCAAGGTTGTGGAGTGTCCCCCCTCGGGAAGGAATGCCGAGCAATGAACTGATGATTGACAGCCTTGTTATCACCAGCCAGACCACCAGATGAGCCATTACTCAAGATCACCATGGCAGCCAGATAATGCCAACCTGCATACTTTTTAATGCATGTATCATCATTTTAAAATATGTTTACTGAATGCAATGCGGTATCCTGGATTGGCTCCTGGAACAGAAAAAGGACGTTAGTGAGAAAACTGGTAATATTCATTCAAATAAAATCTGGAGTTTGGTTAATATTAATGTGCCAATGTTAATTTCTTGGTTTTGACAAATGTACCGTGGCTGCATAGGATCTGGAGCTGTGCTGGGTACTGTGGCACGCATCTCGAATCTGCAGTCCCAGCTACTTGGGAGACTGAGGCAGGAGGATTGCTTCAGCCCAGGAGTTTGGGGCTGTGGGGAGCCGGTTGCACCACTGCACTCCAGCCTGGGCAACAGAGTGAGACCCCGCCTCTAAAAAAACAAAATTATTATGCTGAGTAAAATAAAGCAGACCCAAAAGTACCCATACTATATGGTGACATTCATATAAAGTTCTTCTTTGTCTTTCTTTTAAAACATTCTTTTTTTTTTTTTTTTGAGATGGAGTCTTGCTCTGTCGCCCAGAATGGAGTGCAGTGGCATGATCTCGGCTCACCACAATCTCCACCTCCTGGGTTGAAGTGATTCTACTGCCTCAGCCTCCCAAGTAGCTAGGATTACAGGCATGTGCCACCACACCCAGCTAATTTTTGTATTTTTAGTAGAGACAGGGTTTCACCATGTTGGCCAGGCTGGTCTCAAACTCCTGACCTCAGGTGATCTGCCTGCTTCGGCCTCCCAGACTGCTGGGATTACAGGCATGAGCCACTGTGCCTGGCCAAAACATTGTTTTAAGCTTTTTTTCTTTTTTCATTTTACTTATTTTTTTTCTTCCTTTTTTAGAGACAGGGTTTCACTACGTAGCCCAGGCTGCTTTTCAATTCCTAGGCTCAAGGGATCTTCCCACCTCAGCCTCTCAAAGTACTGAGATTACAGTCATGGGCCACTACACCCGGCCATTTATATAAAATTCTAGGAAATACAAATTAATCTATAGCAACAGCAGATAAGCGTCTTGTTAGAGATGGAAGAATGGTGGGAGGAGGGGAGGGATTACAGATGAGCAGGAAGAAATCTTTAAGCATGATGGAGGTGTTCATTATCTTGATTGTGGTGATGGTTTGATGGATTTATATACATGCCAAAACTAATCAAATTGTACACTTTTTTTTTCTTTTTAAGACAGTCTCGCTCTGTTGCCAGGCGCCAGGCTGCAGTGTGGTGGTGCGATCTTGGCTCACTGCAACCTCCACCTCCCCGGTTCAAGCAATTCTCTTGCCTCAGCCTCCCTAATCTGGCTGGGACTACAGGTGCACACTACCATGCCCAGCTAATTTTTGTATTTGAATAGAGACAGGGTTTCACCATGTTGCCCAGGTTAGTCTTAAACTCCCGACCTTGTGATTCACCCTCCTTGGCCTCCCAAAGTGCTGGGATTATAGGCATAAGCCACCGGGCTGGCTAAGACAAACTTTTGGCCAGGCGTGGTGGCTCACGCCTGTAATCCAAGCACTTTGGAGGCCAAGGCGGGCGGATCACCTGAGGTCAGGAGTTCAAGACCAGCCTGACCAACATGGTGAAACCCTGTCTTTATTCAAAAAAAAAAAAAAAAAAAATTAAAAAAGAAGACAAACTTTTGAGAAATGGTGAAATGCTTGTATCAGTTTCCTGGGGCTGCTGCAACAGAGTTTCACGAACTGAGTGGCTTTAATAATCGTTCATTGTCTCACAGTGCTGGAGACTCAAAAGTCTGAAACCAATATATCAGCAGTGCCAGGCTCCCTGTCTGGTGGGCACTCTTGCCAGCAAGAGGGTTCCAACCTGAGTGGAGGGTGCGCAAGAAATAAAGGGAGACAGAAAGCGAGGTCAGGAGGGTTGAAGAATTTTTGCTCCAACAACCACTTTATTTTAGCTGTTCAGTATTTATACCTTTTC
This sequence comes from Alouatta palliata, assembly GCA_004027835.1. Classification (NCBI taxonomy): domain Eukaryota; kingdom Metazoa; phylum Chordata; class Mammalia; order Primates; family Atelidae; genus Alouatta; species Alouatta palliata. Next base: position 11,935 of record PVKV010030095.1, on the reverse strand, counting down.
TGGGCATTCTCTTACGTCAGTGTTGCAATCAAGGGAAACATCATGTGCTCCAACCTTTCAGGAACTACAAAGTAGCAATCACCATCTGTGCTCTCAATGCTCATACAGAGTGCTCGTAAACATGTCTGTGCTACCTCATTGTTTCTAGTGAAGGCCACCCATCTTGCCTTATCTTTTATTTTTTATTTTATTTTATTTTATTTTGAGACGGAGTTTCGCTCTTGTTACCCAGGCTGGAGTGCAATGGCGCGATCTCGGCTCACCGCAACCTCCGCCTCCCGGGTTCAAGCAATTCTCCTGCCCCAGCCTCCCGAGTAGCTGGGACTACAGGCACGTGCCACCATGCCCAGCTAATTTTTGTATTTTTAGTAGAGACGGGGTTTCACCATGTTGACCAGG
>PVKV010030095.1:0-11436 GCA_004027835.1 Alouatta palliata | reverse complement strand
GTTATCTTTTAACCCAGTTCTCCTTTCATCCTACTCGTCTGGTCTCCAGTTCCTTCCTTCTGGGGGCTCTGCAACTGGGCTCAACCTCCGGTATTGTGAAACTTGCTTTGCAAGACTTCACAAGGGAGGGCTCCCAACATCCCTGAAATCTGGGAGACTCCTTCTTTGCCTCTTCTAGTTTCTGGGTTTGCGATTCTTGGTGTTCCTCAGCTTGCAAATATGTCACTCCAACATTCCCCTTTGTCAATGCCTGATCATGTTTTCTATCTTTCCATCACACCTGGCTAACTTTTAAACTTCTCAGCTGGGCGTGGTGGCTCATGCCTGTAATCCCAGCAGGCATGAGCCACCATGCCCGGCTAATTTTGTATTTCTAGTAGAGATGGGGTTTTGCCATGTGGGCAGGCTGGTCTCGAACACCCAACCTCAGGTGATCTGCCTGCCTTAGCCTCCCAAAGTGCTGGGATTACAGGCGTGAGCCACTGCACCCAGCATTCTTTTTTCTTTTCTCTCTTCCTTTCCTTCCTTCCTTCCCTTCCTCCCTCCCTTCCTTCCTTCCTTCTTTCTCTCTTTCTTCACTGCAGCCTCCAACTCTTGGACTCAAGTGATCCTCCCACCTCAGCCTCTTAGCACACTGAGACCACGGGTGTGCACCAGCATGCCTGGCTAATTTTTTTTTTGGTAGAGACAAAGTCTCACCATATTGCCCAGGCTGCTCTCGAACTCCTGTGCTCAAGCAATCCTCCTACCTCAGCCTCCCAAAGTGCTTGGATTAGAGGCATGAACCACTGCACCAGGCCTCAAACATACAGTCATGCGTCACTCAACAGCCAGGGCATATTCTGAAAAATATGTCTTTACTTGATTTCCTCACTGCGCAAGCGTCATAGAGTGGACTCAAGCAAACCTAGATGGTCCAGCACGCTGCATACCTCGGCTCTGTGGTCTAGCCTATTGCTTCTAGGCCACAAACCTAGAACCCGGGAGGCAGAGGTTGCAGTGAGCTAAGATCGTGCCATTGCACTCCAGCCTGGGCAACAAGAACAAGACTTAGTCTAAAAAAAAAAAAAAAACAAAAAGAAGAAAAGGAACAAGAAAAAAAATAAACAAATGAGCGGGGATGGGATGTGCCTCCAGGTTTGGGAACTGCCCTGCGGGGTTCTAAGGGCCCCTCCAGCTTTAAGAGTTTGTGCCTCCACGGGAAAGATCCAGAATCCCAGCATAGCCCTTTATTGCAGCTACAAACTACAAAATAAGCCATACATCACTTCCTCTCACCTATAACTACAAAAGCCCCAAAAGCACCAGAACTCAAGAAGAACTACACAGGAAAGCAAAATCATGCCGGGCACGGTGGCTCATGCCTGCAATCCCAGCACTTAGGGAGGACGAGGTGGGAGGATTGCTTGAGCCCAGGAGTTTGAACCAGCCTGAGTAACACAGCGAGACCCCATCTCAAAATAAAATGAAGATTATATTACTGTGTTCTTACTGTCCCTTTTCTATGTTGAGATACACAAGGACCACTGTGTAACAGATCGCCTATGGTGTTCAGCAGTCACAAGCTATACAGGTTTGTAGCCTCTCAGCACTTTGGGAGGCCAAGGCAGGCAGATCACTTGAGGTCAGGAGTTCAAGGCCAGCCTGGTCAACATGGAGAAACCCAGTCTCTACAAAAAAAAAAAAAAAATGCAAAAATTAGCGTGGCGTGGTGGTGCACGCCTGTGATCCCAGGTACTTGGGAGGCTGAGAACGAGAAATGATTGAACCTGGGAGGCAGACGATGCAGGGAGCCAAGATTGCATGATTGTACTCCAGCAGCCTGGGTGACAGACAGAAACTCTGTCTCAAAAAAAAAAAAAAAAAAAGGCAAAATCAGCAGCCCCCAAGTGAGGTTGTGAGGTCGTGAGGTCCTGCCTGCATGGGAAACTCATGCCATACACTGTGGCTCCTGGGACCCTTTCCAAACCCTCAGCTGATGTGGGTGGGTCAGGACATCATCAAGGGGACTCTGGGGCTGGATCAGGGCCACCTGCAAAGAACAGGATGCTTGGCTGCCCTGCAAAGGGGTGGAGACCTATCCAGGCCTCTCTGAAACCTGAACTCTGGGGTGGGGGGAGGCTGTGGGGGGAGGAGGAGCTGCCTGGCCCTAAGCATCCATGCCTCCCCCCACCATGTAGCTCCGCCTCCACCTAGGTGCCCTTTCTCTGGGGCTGCTCCAGCTGGTGCCAGCCACCTCCACTCCCCTTTGCTTCTTGCTGTCTCTAAGGTTGGATAGAGACAGGCTGGGACCACCAGCCAGCTCCATGGACAGGGACTTTGCCTCTACTCACCTTCCAGCTGTGGAAAGAAAAGAAGAAACGTCTGTGTTGATTTCTATTTGGAAGATCCTTCCTCCTCCTAAACTTCCAGGGGCAGACACAGTGATTCGACCTTGGATTGACTGTAGAAGAAGGGACAGGAAGAGCCCAGAATATTCCCCCAGGTATGAATCCTTCGCTTTTGCTGGGGTGTTTGTGCATATGTGCGTGTGCATGCGTGTGTGTGTGTGTGTGTGTGTGTGTGAGAGAGAGAGAGACAGAGACAGAGACAAAGACAGAGAGAACCATTTCCCACTGGTCAGATGGGAAATTGTCATTGTTAATTTCCCAAGCCCCTTCTGGCTGTTGTTTTCCATGATTCTGTAGCCATCACCTTGATTCAGTCATTCAACAAACATTTTCTGAGTATCCATCCTGTGCCAAGTGCAACCACTAAATAAGATCTGGTGTCCGCCCTCGAGGGTCTGCAGTCTCGATGGAAAAACAGTAATGGTAACAGTAGCCACCACACCTAGCAAGGGCCAGACACGGGGCTAAGCCTTGGGCAAACATTTGCTCATTGAACTTGGCAAAAATGGTAAGGGGTAAGTGGATCACATTCGCTGTTTTTCAGATGACAACAGTGAGGCTTTGCAAGGTGAAGGCCGTACAGCTAGGAGATGGTGGAGCGAATGCTGTAATATTAACTGCCGTGCTATGCGGCCAGCTGGGTTGTAGTGAATGTAGGCAACAGATGGTTTGTAAAGGGGTGCGAAGGAATGGGAGGGCTTTGAAGAGCCCTAATCACCGAGGGCAGGGAAGGGTGAAGCCTCGTCTTGCAGAACTGGAGGGGTGCACGTTGGAGCTGGGGGTAAGGAGGCAGACTTGGCAGAGGGCTCTGGGGTCACCTGGGATGTGAGGTCCGTGGAGATCATGATCAGGGTCCTTCTCCCTCATTCCTGGGCTGATGTGGTGAAACCCCATCTCTATTAAAAATACAAAAAATAGCTGGGCATGGTGGTGGACACCTGTAATCCAAGGAGATAGAGTTGGGGAAGCTGAGGATTCCTGGCAGGGTCTCTGTAAGTATTCTGTCTCCATAGACACAGGGTGGGAGCTGATCTGGCCTGGGGGGGCCAGTGTCCCAGCAGCCTGAGAAGTGGGTGGCACCGAGGCCAGGAGGTAGAAGGAGGCCCAGACAATGATGTTCCCCCCCACCAAGCCCCAAGCAAAGACTGGACTGTGACTTTCCCCCTCCTCACGGCTCTGGGTTCCCATCTCCCAGCTGTCCCCAGTCCAGGCAGAAAGAGGACAAAAGGTGATTATTCCACTGGGGGCTGTCCTCGGCCCCATGAATGGGGTGTTGAAATCCCCGTGTCCGCATCCGGATAGGTTTTCATCTTCTCCCCAATCAGACTTTGTACACCGGGGCAGAGGCAAAGCCAGAGAGAGGAGGGGGTTGGGAGGGCGAGAGGGAGTTCCTTCTGGGATGGGCACCCATGTGCCCCAACACGCCACTGTCTCAGTGTAGCCCAAACAGAACCATCCTCTCCACCACCTCCTCCTACAAAGTCCCCATCAGGGTGACTGGGAGCCAATGGATGCGCCTAGCTCCTCGCCCCTTACACCAAGACAAACCCAGTCCAGCCAGTACCATCTTCTATATGTCTTTCCCATCTCTCCTTCCTCTCTGCCTCTCATGGCCCGGAGTCTGGACAATTGCATCAGGCTCTAAACCAGCCTCCCATCTCTCCCCAACCAACCAGTCCACAGTCCACACAATGCATCAGATCCCTGCTAAAAGTCTACAAGAGGCCAGTCGTGGTGGCTCACGCCTGTAATCCAAGCACTTTGGAGGCGAAGGCAGGCGGATCACCTGAGGTCGGGAGTTCAAGACCAGCCTGACCAACATGGTGAAACCCTGTCCTAAAAAAAAAAAAAGAAAAGGGGACATGAGAGAGGCTTCTGGGATGCTGGTTACATGGTATGAATGCTCTCTGAGTGCTAAACTCATGATGTATGCGCTTTTGTCTTTTTTTGTTAGAGTCAGGGTCCACTCTGTTACTTAGGTGGGAGGGCAGTGGCATGATCATGGCTCACTGCAGACTCGAACTCCTGGGCTCAAGTGATCCTCCCACCTTGGCCTCCCAAAGCACTGAAATTACAGGCATGTACCACCATGCGCAGCTAATTATTTTTTAGTTTTGTAGAGGTGGGGTTTCACTGTGTTGCTCAGGCTGGTCTTTAAGTCCTGGGCTCAAGAGATCCTCCCGCCACAGCCCCCAAAAAGTGCTCACGGGAGTAAGCTGCCATGCTTAGCCTAAAGTTAATTTAAATCAGGGCCAGGTATGGTGGCTAATGCTTGTAATTCCAGCACTTTGGGAGGCCGAGGTGGGTGTATCACTTGAGGTGGAAAGTTCCAGACCAACCAGGCCAACATGGCGAAACCGTGTCTCTACAAAAATTACAAAAATTAGCTGAGTGTGGTGACACATACCTGTAATCCCAGCTACCGGGGAGGCTGAGGCAGGAGAAGCGCTTGAACCCAGCAGGTGGAGGCTGCAGTGAGCTGAGATCAGGCCACTGCACTACACCCTGGGCAACAGAGGGAGGCTCGTCTCAAAAATAAATAAATAAAATAAAATAAGATAAATGATTTAAATCAGAAGAAATGAGCCAATAAAATGAGAAAAAAATATTAAGAAATAATAGTTACCATGGCTCCTAAATACATTAAAAAAATCGAAGAAATGGCTGGGCGTGGTGGCTCACACCTGTAATCCCAACACTTTGGGAGGCTGAGGCAGGCAGATCATGAGGTCAGGAGTTTGAGACCAGCCTGGCCAACATGGTGAAACCCCGTCTCTACTAAAAATACAAAAATTAGCTGGGTGTGGTGCTGCATGCCTGTAATCCCAGCTATTCAGGAGGCTGAGGCAGGAAACTCAGCCTACACCGTGCCATTGCACTCTAGCCTGGAGGACAGACAGAGCTTCTCAAAGAAAGAAAGAAGAAAGAAAGGCCGGGCGTGGTGGCTCACGCCTATAATCCTAGCACTTTGGGAGGCCGAGGTGGGTGGATCGCAAAGTCAAAAGATCGAGACCATCCTGGTCAACATGGTGAAACCCTGTCTCTACTAAAAATACAAAAACTAGCTGGGCATGGTGGCACACGCCTGTAGTCACAGCTACTCCAGAGGCTGAGGCAGGAGAATTGCTTGAACCCAGGAGGCAGAGGTTGCAGTGAGCCGAGATCGCGCCGTTACACTCCAGCCTGGGTAACAAGAGCAAAACTCAGTCTCAAAAAAAAAAATTAAATTAAATTAAATTAAAAAGGAGAAAGAGAGAAAGAAAGAGAGAGAGGGAGGGAGAGAAAGAAAGAAAAAAAGAAGGCCGGGTACAGTGGCTCATGCCTGTAATCCCAGCACTTTGGGAGGCTGAGGCAGGCGGATCACCTGAGGTTGGGAGTTCAAGACCAGCCTGGCCAACATGGAGAAATCCCATCTCGAAAGAAAGAAGGAAAGGAAGGAAAGGAAGGAAAGGAGAGAAGGAAGGAAGGAGGGAAGGAGGGAGGGAGGGAGGAAAGACAAAAATCGAAAGTGCAGCCCTGGAGGATGGCCTCGGAGCCCTTGGGCTGGTCATGGTTTGGGCCCAGCCAACCTTCCCAACCCCTCTCCTCTCCCACCATTTCCCTCTTCACACATCCTCCTCCAGCCAAGCCCAACTCCTCATGCGTTTCCATCCATGCAGCATCTTTCTCACCTCCTAGCTTTTGCCTCTGCCATGGTCTCCACTCAGAATGCCAAAGGCAAGTGGAAATGTCATCTTCCCCTGAAGCTGGCCCCTCTAGGAAATAAACACTTGGGATCTTTTTTGCTGTTTCCTGCAGCCTCGAACTCCTTGGCACAAGTGATCCTCCTACCTGAGCCTCCCCATTAGCTGGGACTACAGACATGAGTCACCATACCCGACTCATTAAAAAAAAATTCTCCTAATTTTTGTTTTTAAATTTTAACTTTTTTTTCTTTTTGTGGCAGAGTCTCGCTTTGTCACCCACGCTGGAGTGCAGTGGCGTGATCTCAGCTCACTGCAACCTCCATCTCCTGGGTTTAAGAGATTCTTCTGCCTCAGCCTCTGGAGTAGCTGGAATCATAGGCGCCCGCCACCACGCCCAGCCAATTTTTGTATTTTTGGTACAAACAGGGTTTCACCATGTTGGTCAGCTAGTCTCCAACTCCTGACCTCAAGTGACCTGCCTACCTCAGCCTCCCAAAGTGCTGGGATTACAGACATCAGCCACCGTGCCTGGCCTAATTTTTGTATTTATTGAAACAGATGCGTTTTTGCCATGTTGCCCAGGCTGGTCTCGAGCTCCTGGGTTCAAGCGATCCACCTGCCTCAGTCTCCCAAAGTGCTGAGGTTTCAGGCCTGAGTCGCCACGCCCGTCCTCATTTTTAAAAACTTTTTGTAGAGATGGGGTCTCACTAGGTTGCCCAGGCTGGTCTCAAACTCCTGGGTTCAAGCGATCCTCCCACCTCAGCCTCCCAAAGCACTGGGAAGCCCAGCAATATTTGGGATCTTTAATTTCAGATGTTCCAACCGTGACTTCTCCCTGGTCCCTTGATGGAAGCATCTAAAACACCCTTGACCATCTGGATGCGCAAGGAAGCAGAGATGCAAATTGGTCCCCAGCCAGATGAGAAGGGCTGGGGGTGGAGGCTGGGAGATGGGAGTGCTGCACCGCCTCTCCTCCCCCAAGCCCTGTCCTTCCTTCTCCTCCTGCCACTGGGTGAGTCCTCCCCTGCCAGCCCTTGCCGCTTCCTCTTGGTGGCTCTCAGTTGTCGCAGCTGTAACTTTACAGTAGGAGGGGGTTTGTGAATTAGCTTGTTCCTGCTCTTCTTTCCAACGCTGACATTTGCCCAGAGTTGACGAAAGAGCTAAGAGTCTGAGTTTGGGGAATGAAGGGCTCAGTCATGGAGGTGACAGGTAAACACACTCAGGGAATGCGCAGTTAGGGCACAGGGAAGGAGAGAAAGAGGGTGCACTCCCCAACTGCTGCTGGAAAGGCAGCTGGTAAAAGAGATGAAATCAAATGACCTAGGGACAATCTGAACATAAGAAGGCCGGGCGTGGTGGCCCACACCTGTAATCCCAGCACTTTGGGAGGCCAAAATGGGAGGATCACCTGAGGTCAGGAGTTTGAGACTAGCCTGGCCAACATGGCGAAACCCGAGTCTCTACTAAAAATAAAAAAATTAGCTGGGCATGGCAGCGCGCACCTGTAATCCCAGCTTACTGGGGAGGGTGAGGCAGGAGAATCACTTGAACCTGGGAGGTGGAGGTGGCAGTGAGCCAAGGTCATGCCACTGCACTCCAGCCTGGGTGACAGAGCGAGACTCCATCTCAAAAAGAAATTTAAAAATAAATAAAGAAGAAGAAGCGGAGTCGGCTGGGCGCGGTGGCTCATACCTGTAATTCCAGCACTCTGGGAGGCCAAGGCCAGTGGATCACAAGGTCAGGAGTTCAAGACCAGCTTGGCCAACATAGTGAAACCCCATCTCTACTAAAAATATAAAAAAGAGCTAGGCATGGTGGTGTGTGCCTGTAATCCCAGCTACTAGGGAGGCTGAGGCAGCAGAATCGTTTGAACCTAGGAGGCAGAGGTTACAGTGAGCCAAGATCGCACCACCGCACTCCAGCCTGGGTGAGAGGGGGAGAATCTGTCTCAAAAAAAAAAAAAAAAAAAGTGGAGTCTCAGTTTCTTCATCAGTAAAATGGGTGCATGAATACAGGCTGCAGAGGGTGTAGAATCCTTACAATAAGGATTCTACAAGGTAATGTGTGTGAAAGTGTCAGAACTGTCATACCCAGAGCACAAATGAGGGATTATTTTTGGGCTTTCCATTTTGCCTGGTAGGCAAATTTCACTTCCCTGTTTCCTCTTCCACCTCCACTCTCAAGCCTCATGCTCAGAACTGCGTGAGGAAGAGGGTGGCTGTCTGGGTAGCCTCTCAGCTCCACCCTTGATTTCCTATGTGGCTCTCAGCAAGTTGCCTCATCTCACTAACCCTGAAGTTGCCCTGTCCTTAAAATCCTGCCTAACTTATAAATTATCCTAATGATTTACTGAGTTCGTCTAAAGAAAGCAAGGAGGACATATGTGATAGCTGAAGCAGAGAGACTCAAGGCCAGGCAAAGTGGCTCACGCCGTAATTCCAGGACTTTGGGAGGCTGAGATGGGAGGATCACTTGAGGCCAGGAGTTTGAGACCAGCCTGGACAACATAATGAGACCCCTGACGCTATAAAAAATATAAAAATTAGGCTGGGAGTGGTGGCTCATGCCTGTAATCCCAGCACTTTGGGAGGCTGAGGCAGGCAGATCACTTGAGGTCAGGAGTTCAAGACTAGCCTGGCCAACATGGTGAAACCCTATCTCTACCTAAAAATATAAAAATTAGCCAGGTGTGGTGGTATGCACCTGCAGTCCCAATTACTCGGGAGACCAAGGTGGGAAAATCACTTGAACCCGGGAAGCAGAGGTTGCAGTGAGCTGAGATTGTGCTATAGCACTCCAGCCTGGATGGAGCAAGACTCTTGTCTAAAAAAGAAAAAAAAAAAAAGAAAAAAAAAAGCTGGATAGGTGGCATTAGCTTGTAGTCCCAGCTATTCTGGAGGCTGAGGCGGGAGGATGGATTGAACTCAGGAACTGGAGGCTGCAGTGAGATATGATCATGCCACTGCACTACAGGCTGGGTGATAGACTGAGACACTGTCTCAAAAAAGAAAAAAAAAAAGAGAAGAAGAATGAAGTAGAAGGACTCATAGGACTCATATAGGTAAATCTTTAGGGAGGAGATTGTAATGAATCCTAAAGCCATTTTACACATTTAAGGTGGAGCTACTGAACATCTGCTGAGTACCAGGCTCTGAGTGGAGAGCCCTGGGGAACACAGTTGAGACAGGCACCGCCACATTACCAGGGAGAAGGCCCCAAAAGAGGCCTGGGTATGTAGTGCTCAGGAATTCAGAGGAAAACAGAGCACTTGTAGTTGAGGGCTCCAGGATGGCTTCCCAGAGGAAGGCGCTCCAAGCTGGGACTTGAAGACAGCTCCTGGCTGGGCACGTTGGCTCATGCTGTAATCCCAGCACTTTGGCAGGCCAAGGTGGGTGGATTACCTGAGCTCAGGAGTTCGAGACCAGCCTAGCCAACATGGTGAAACCCCATCTCTATTAAAAATTAGCCAGGCATGGAGGCATGTGCCTATGGTCCCAGCTACTCGGGGAGGCTGAGACAAGAGAATCGCTTGAACCCAGGAGGTGGAGGTTGCAGCGAGCCAAGATTGCTCCATTGCACTCCAGCCTAGGTGACAAAGCAAGAGTCTCTCTCAAAAAAAAAAAAAAAAAAAAAAAAAAAAGAGAGAGAGAGAAAGAAAGAAAGAAAAAAGAAAAGAAAGCTCTAAGCTTCCTTCCTTGAAGGAAGGATCAAGAGGGCTGTAATGAGCAGGAAGCCAGAACAGAAAAGGTTAAAGACCTGGAGACAATACCCAGGTTTGCTGGCAAGTGCCTGCAATTTCAGCTACCTGAGAGGCAGAGGCGGGAGGATTGCTAGAGGCTAGGAGTTTGAGACTAGGCTGGGCAACATAGCAAGACCCCAGCTTTAAAAACAAAAACAGGCTGGGCGTGGTGGCTCACGCCTGTAATCCCATCACTTTGGGAGGCTGAGGCAGGTGGATCACCTGAGGTCAGGAGTTTGAGACCAGCCTGACTAACATGGTGAAACCCTGTCTCTACTAAAAATACTAATGGTGGGTGCCTGTAATCCCAGCTACTCAGGTGGGTGCCTGTAATCCCAGCTACTCAGGAGGTTGAGGCAGGAGAATTGGTCGTACCTGGGAGGTGGAGGTTGCAATGAGCTAAGATGATGCCATTGCATTCCAGCCTGGGCTACAGAGCAGGACTCCGTTTCAATAAATAAATAAATAAATAACAAAACAAAAACCTGGAGACAAGATTGATGGGAGATTAAGAAATAAAGTGAGGCAGGTTGCAGTGGTTCACGCCCATAATCCCAGCATTTTGGGAGATTGAGGCAGGATTGCTTGAGTTCAGGAGTTTGAAACCATTCTGTGCAACAGAACCTCGACTCTACAAAAAATACAAAAAGAATTAGCCAAGTGTGGTGGTGCACACCTATAATCCTAGCTGCTTGGGAGGCCGAGGCAGGATTGCTTGAGCCCAGGAGGTTGAGGCTGCAGCAAGCCATGATCATGCCACTGCACTGAAGCCTAGGCAACAGAGCAAGACCCTGTCAAAAAATAAAATAAAAGTCCGGGTGAGTTGGCTCATGCCTGTAATTCCAGCACTTTGGGAGCCTGAGGCGGGTGGATCACCTGAGATCAGGAGTTCGAGACTAGCCTGACCAACACGGTGAAACTCCATCTCTACTAAAAACACAAATATTAGCTGGGTGTGGTGGCACACACCTGTCATCCCAGCTACTTGGGAGGCTGAGGCAGGAGAATTGCTTAAGCCCCAGAGGTGGAGGTTGCAGTGAGACAAGATCATGCCATTGCACTCCAGCCTAGGCCAAAAAAATCGAGACTCAAAAAAAAAAAAACAACAACAAAGGCCAGGTGAGGTGGCTCACACCTATAATCCCAGCACTTTGGGAGGCTGAGGCGGGTGGATCATGAGGTCAGGAGATCGAGACCATCCTGGCCAACACGGTGAAACCCCATCTCTACTAAAAATGCAAAAAATTAGCCAGGTGTAGTGGCCTTCACCTGTAGTCCCAGCTGCTCCAGAGGCTGAGGCAGGAGAATTGCTTGAGCCCCTGAGGCAGAGGTTGCAGTGAGCCAAGATCACACCATTGTACTCCAGCCTGGGCGACAAGAGCAAGACTCCGTCTCAAAGAAAAAAAGAAAGAAAGAAAAAAGCGAGGCCGGGTGCGGTGGCTCAAGCCTGTAATCCCAGCACTTTGGGAGGCCGAGGCGGGTGGATCACGAGGTCAAGAGATCGAGACCATCCTGGTCAACGTGGTGAAACCCCGTCTCTACTAAAAATACAAAAATTAGCTGGGCATGGTGGTACGTGCCTGTAGTCCCAGCTACTCGGGAGGCTGAGGCAGGAGAATTG
>PVKV010030094.1:0-22768 GCA_004027835.1 Alouatta palliata | reverse complement strand
AGAGTCTCGGTCTGTTGCCCAGGCTGGAGTGCAGTGGCACAATCGCGGCTCACTGCAACCTCCGCCTCCTGGGTTCAAGCAATTCTTCTGCCTCAGCCTCCCGAGTAGCTGGGATTGCAGGTGCTCACCCCCACACTCGGCTAATTTTTGTATTTTTAGTAGAGACGGGATTTCACCATGTTGGCCAGGCTGGTCTCAAACTCCTGACCTCAAGTGATCACCTCAGCCTCCCAAAAAGCTGGGATTACAGGCGTGAGCCACCGTGCCCAACCTCTGGGGCGTCTTTGGTCAGGGCACTAACCCCATTCTTGAGGGCTCTGCCACTTCAGCCACCTCCCAAAGTCTCTACCTCCTAATACCGTCACCTTGGGCACTAGGATTTCTACATAGAAGTGGAGGGTGGGGAAGACACAGACATTCACTCCATGGCAGGCAGGAAACATGGCAGGCAGGAAGCCCTAAAACTGCCCCTGTCACCTCCGGGGAGCCCTAAAACTGCCCCGGTCACCGCCGGGGAGCCCTAAAACTGCCCCGGTCACCGCCGGGGAGCCCTAAAACTGCACAGGTCACCTCCGGGGAGCCCTAAAACTGCCCCAGTCACCGCCGGGGAGCCCTAAAACTGCCCCGGTCACCGCCGGGGAGCCCTAAAACTGCCCCGGTCACCGCCGGGGAGCCCTAAAACTGCCCCGGTCACCTCCGGGGAGCCCTAAAACTGCCCAGGTCACCTCCGGGGAGCCCTAAAACTGCCCAGGTCACCTCCGGGGAGCCCTAAAACTGCCCAGGTCACCGCTGTGAGGGTTTCCAGGACAAGAGGCCAGGAAGGGGAACTCAGGAAGAGCTCAGCTGAGGGGCAGGGAAACCAGGGCAGCTGGAGTGCCCAGGAAACTGGCAGGGAGAGAGCTGCCCAGAGCAAGGCCTGGGGACCTGCAGAAGGTCCGTCTTCAGCACTTGGCAGAGAACCCGCTCAGCACGTGCCTGGGAGGAGACCACCAAAGGCTTTGATGAACCCCCCGCCGAGGTGTTTGAAGGAAGAGCAGGCGGGGCCCACACAGCTGGGAAAAGCACTGCTCCCGCCAGCGACGCCGAAACACCTGGCCACTCAGAGTTCACGGGCAGCGGGCAGAGTGCCCGCGGGGTCTTGCCTCTATGGTGAGGAGTTTGCCCGTTACTCAGCACTGCTCCGATCCCACCCTCAAGTCACACAAGGCCCAGGAGGCCCAGACTGTCTCCAATCCTGTAATTTTGCCCCAGAACAAAGCTCCAGGGCACAAAAATATCCAGCAGCCCGCAAGGTAAAATTCACAAAATCCAGCATCCGGTCAGAGAGTGCCAGACAGGTAAAGAAGGGGATAATTCCACCCACATCGGGAGAAAAAGCAAGTCATCAAAACCATAAAACCAACACAGATGTTGGAATTAGCAAAGACTTTAAAACAGGTGTTATGATAGTATTTCATGTCATCAAAATGCTACGCTAAAAATTGAATGTATTTAGTAAAACACATGAAACACAAAAAAGATCCAAATTAAACATCTGAAGATGAAAATCACTATGTATGTGATGAAAACATGCTGGACGTGACTGAGACAGATGAGGCCCTGCAGAGGAGGCGACAGTGAACTCGAAGCGTCGTCACAGAAACACAGGAAGACAAAGGAACCCCAAAACTAAACAGCTCAGTAGTGAGCAGCAGGTGGGAAACTGTGAGCAGCCTGACGGGTCTGGAAACGGAGGCCACGAAGGAAGAGAGAAGGACAGGACAGATGGAAGAAATCATGGCCAAAATTTGTTCAAATCTGATGAAAACTTGGCCAGGCACAGTGGTTCACACCTGTAATCCCAGCACTTTGGGAGACTGAGGTGGGCGGATCACCTGAGGTCAGAAGTTCGAGACCAGCCTGGCCAACATGATGAAACCCTGTCTCTACAAAAAATAAAAATATCAGCTGGGCGTGATGGCGCACGCCTGTGATCCCAGCTACTCAGGAGGCTGAGGTGGAAGGACCACGTGAGCTCCAGAGTTGGAGGCTGCAGTGAGCCGAGATCACACCACTGCACTCCAGCCTGGGCGACAAAGTGAGACTCCATCTCAAAATTAAAAAAAAGAAAGAAGAAATATGGATCTACACGATGGAATACTGCATTTGAACTGTAATTGTATGGGTAAATATGTAAGTGTTTTACTATTTAAACTTCTTTAAAAAATAATTAAACAAAAATAATAATGTAGTGTGGTGTGAATTGTGCGTAGAAGTAAAATGTATGACATGATAAGAATCGCACAACATACCAGGAGGGGGGAATTGTAAGCAGGTGCTTTTTTTTTTTTTTTCTTTTTTTGAGATGGAGTCTCACTCTGTCACCCAGGCTGGAGTGCAATGACACGATGTCAGCTCACTGCAACATCCACCTCCCAGGTTCAAGTGATTCTCCTGCCTCAGCCTCCAGAGTAGCTGGGAGTACAGGTGCCCACCACCACACCCAGCTAATTTTTATGTCTTTTGTAGAGCCAGGATTTCACCCTGTTGGCCAGGCTGGTTTTGAACTCCTGATCTCAGGTGATGACTTTGCTTCAGCCTCTCAAAGTGCTGGGATTACAGGCATGAGCCACTGTGCCAGCCTGGAAGGTTCTTATTCTATATGTGGAGTGTGATAATGTCTTTGGAAGGTAGACTATTATAAGTTGAAGACGTACTATCAACTCTAAAGCAACTACTGAAATAGTTAAAAATTATGGCAGATAAGCAAACAGAGGGGTAAAACTGAACCTGGAAAAATAGTCAATCCAAAAGAAGGCAGGAAAGCAGAAAAGAAAGACAAAGAACAAATGGAAGAAACGGAAAACAGGTAGCAAGATGGTAGATTTTAACCTGGCCACATCTATATCACACTAAATGTAATAGTCTAAACACCTCCAATAAAAAGATGTGGATTGTCAGACTAGAATAAAAAGCAAGATCACTCTGTAAGCTGCCCAGAGAAACTCACTGTAAGCAGAATGCACAAATCAGTTATTGAGAGTAAAACAATAGAAAAAAACAAACCATGCTAACACAGAAAGAAAGGTCAAGTGGCAGTATTCATATCAAGGTAGGTTTCAGAGTAAGGAACATTACCGGCAATAAAGAAGGTCATTTCATAATGAAAAAATGTTAATGGCCTTGGATTAAGCAAAGATTTCTTAGATATAACACTAAAAGCATGATGCATAAAATAAAAATTAATAAATTGGCCTTTGTCAAAATTAAGAATGTTGGCCGGTCAAGGTGGTTCATGCCTGTAATCCTAGCAATTTGGGAGGCCAAAGTGGATGGATCACCTAAGGTCAGGAGTTTGAAACCAGCCTGACCATCATGGTAAAATACCATCTCTACTAAAAATACAAAAATTAGCTGGGCGTGGTGGCGTGTGCCTGTAATCCCAGCTACTCAGGAAGCTAAGGCAGGAGAATCGCTTGAACCTGGGAGGCGGAGATTGCCGTGAGCCAAGATGGTGCCATTGCACTCCAGCCTGGGCGACAGAGGGAGACTCTGTCTCAAAAAATAAAGAACGAACGAGTGAACTTTGGCTCTTTTGAACAGAAGTTTTGACACTTGATAGCATCTTCTGACACAATTAAGAGAATAAAAAAGCCACAGACTGGGAGAAGAGTCTTTGCCAAGTACATGTTTAGTAAAGGACTCCAATGCAGAATGTATAAAGAACTCTCAAACCTGAAGCAACCCAGTGTGAATGGGGATGGACAGAACATTTGAGCAGATACTTCACCAAAGAAGATACGCTGATGGCGAATAAACACATGAAAAGATGCTCACCGTCATTAGTCATTCAGAAAATTCAAATTAAAGCCACAGTAAGACCCACTGCACGCCTGTTAGAGTGGCTAAAAGGGGACCACGCCGAGCACAGAGGAGGATGAGGAGGTGGCAGAACTCACATCATGGGTGGGAGGCAGAATGGCACAGCCATGCCAGAAGACAGTCTGGCAGTTTCTGAAAAATTCAGACACCAACCATATGCTCCAGCCACTCCACGCCTGAGAAGTGGCCCGCACGCGCTCCTCCGAGACGTGGACACACATGGTCTAACGACTTTGTTTGTAATCGCCCAAACTGGACACGCTAATGAACAGACCACAGAACTTTCGCCACCGATGGACACGTGCATCATTTCCAGTTTGGGGTTGTTAGAAGCAGCTCCTGGGAGCTCGTATGTGCACACAGCGGCCTCGGGCCCTGGCCGTGCCTCCGGGAGTCGGTGGCGTCAGGACTGGAGGCCGCTGCCCACCACAGCGAGGGTGCACCTTGGCCGCCAGTCATGAGCCAGGCTTCGTGGGCAAGTTGGGGGTGCTCCTTGGCCACCCTGCCTGTGCTCCCATCTGGGGGAGAGCTGGGGCCTGGGGGACCCCTGGGGAGCTGCAGACGCAGTGGATGGTGGACATGGGCTGCTCTGATGACCAGTCTCAGCCGCAGTCGCCCTGACACCGGCTGGGAGGGCCTGAGCCTCTGGCTCCCCAAGGCCACCTTCTGTAGCACCCGGGTTTCTGCCAGGCCTGCATGCTCTGCCCCCCAACTCCTGATGCAGCAGCCAACGTGCACAGGGCCTCCACCGGGCCACACAGCACTCACAGCCGCAGGCAACAGAGCAGGTCAAGGCCCCTGTGCCGGCACCTGTGGTGAGTGGGTGGGAAACCCACCTGTGCCCATCTGGCCTCCCCTGCATTTCCCCTGAGCAGCCCCGAAGAGCCAGCTGTTATGAGCCTGGGCACTCTCCGGCTCTCCGCAGGCCACACCAGCCATGCCAGTGTCCCCGGGGACCCCCAGACGGGACCCTCCCCGTCAGCCCACCTGCCTGTACCTCCGTGGCTGCCCCCTCTGCACCTCCACTGCCTGGGTCGGCCCGGGACATGATTCTTGAGAGAAACTCGGGTCTGGCTGTTACACCTGGAGCTTTTCTGGGGAAAAAACCAAATTCTTCAAATTCTCCGCAGGATCTGTGGCCCCACTGCCATTGCTGGTCCCTGCAGACTCCAAGCCAGCACACCACACCACCGACCCCAGGCTGGCTCAGGTCCCTTCTCCGCCCCCAGTGCTTCGTCCTCAGTTTACCCGCCCCTGCGAGCTCACTCAGCCAGGACGCCCTCCAGCCTGGTCTCCAACACCTCCTGGTGACCTAGCCCTGCCCCCACCCGGTCCTGCCCCTCACCTGGAGGTCCTGGCTCGCCCGTGCTGTGAGCCGCGTCTGCCCTCAGAGGCCACTCGGCTTGTGCTTCTGGGGCCCCGTCTGGCTCCCCAAAGGGACCCCCCAAACGTCACCCCCGTGATAGGGATGGGAATTCCAGGAGAGAGGCGGTCTTATGAGCCTCAGCTCCAGCTTGACCTCCACCCCTACTTGACCAGCAGCCTCCCGGACGCCACAGTCAGCAGCCTCCAGTCCCCCTGCACTCCTCAAAGCCCCTCACCAGCCACCCCTGGATCAAGCCCTCGCTAACTTCGCATCCAGCTGCACTCACTAAAGGCAAAAGGCACCCGATAACCCCCGGCCCCGGCAGTGTGGTGCCTCACGGCTGCCAGCTCGGGGCCACCAGGGGGCCCAGGTCCCAACAGCCTTATCTGTTTGCACTTCACCCCACATCCGCCGGTTATCGGCTGCGGCACCTGGGCGGGGCAAGCGGCAGGACACCCCGCCATCCCTGCAGCCTTTCCCTGTGGGTGCTCAGATGAGGGCGCCTTGGGTTCGGGCCCAGAGTTGGCAATGCGTGGCCATCTTCCCCAGGACATGTGAGGTGCAGCCCAGCCCTCGGGATCCCGGTCTTCCCCTCGGGGCTCAGGGGGCACAGCCACCCACTCTGATGGCCTGCCCAGGGCCCCATGGCGGGGGGTAAAACTCGGGGTGGGTCTGATGGCCCTGCTCCTCCCGGGGAGCAGCCGGGGCTCTGCACCCTCCCCTGTGGCACTCAGCCACCTCCCGTGGGTGGAAACAGGGGTGAGAAGGAGGCATTTGGGGTACCCGGGGGGGTGGCTCGGCCGCCTACCATGGGGCTCAGAGGTACCAGAGTCAGGCGTGAGCCTCTCCTGGGTGCCTGCCCAAGGCTACCGGCCGGCAATACACCCCCTGGGAGGTGGGGGTCTCAACCCAGCTAAGCTCCCACCTGGAGGGAGGGGTGGCCGGGCCAGGACCACTCCTGTGGGGCTGCCCCCAATGGCCCCAGCACCCCGTAGCCCGCCTTGCCCCAGGCTGAAATGCGCCTGCTCCTGAGGGCCCCGGCCCACCCCGACCCGCTTCCTGCATGGGGCCTAAGCAGACTCAAAGGACCCGGGGCCCTCTTGGAAGGAGGCAGGCGGCGAGCTCCCCTCCCGGAACGTGAGGCTATCAGCCTCAGGCAGTGATTCCCACTGGCCACTGCTCAACCCGCCCTGGATGGGGGCCAGCCCGGCATCCCAGCCACCTCCAGCCCCAGCGGCTACCGGGGTCCTCCCACAGCCAGACGAGACCATCTGTCCACTCAAGGCCACACAGTATGCTGCAGGCAGCGGGCAGCACAGGGCCAGGGGTGGGGCTGTGTGCACCCGAGTGTCCTGCTCCCGCAGGGGGTCCCAGGGAGATGGGGGGACAATGCCCCCAAATCCCAGCCCAGGCCCCAACCAGTCAAGGCTGAAAGTGCAGCCCCGTGGGTGCCTGCGGCGCCTGGCCCTCTGAGCATCACTGGACAGGGGCTGCGGGGTCTCAGTGAGGAGGGACGCTATTGGTCGCCCTAGTGAGCCGCACGCCCGGCCCTTGCAGCTGCCCTCCCGGGCTCGCACTGACCTCCCCATGCCCTGGGAAGGCCCTCACCTGTGACAGGCAGCTGGTTCCATTTCTACCTCTGGCAGGGTGGACCCCGGCAGCTGGGGTGGAGGATCTGCAAGGCTGGTGGAGAAACAGGAGTTGACGGGGTGGGGGACAGAGGCCAGAGGTCAGGGAGTATTGCAGCCAGGCAGGGCCTCCTGTGGGTGCTGGGGAGAATGAGGGGCACTCTCCCGACACCCATGGCTGCAGGGTGGGGGCCACAGCAGGCCAGACTGGACAGGGGTAGCTGCAGGGTGGGGGCCCCAGGGCCATATTCAGTGGGGGTGGCTGCAGGTAGGAGCTGGACTGGGAGCGACAGCTTTTCAACATGCTCAGGGGGAGCAAAACACAGGGGACCTACAAGCTGGCCATGGTGGGGTCACTAGTGATGCTCAGGGACCGGGGAGCAGGGAGGAGATCCAGGGCCAGCCCCACCCCAGCCACACAAAGACCTTGGAGGGAGGGTGGGGCAGGTGACCTCCTGCAGGCCTAACGCCCCTTCCCTGCGGTCCCCTGTCCCTGCCCCTTGGGGGACCTTGCATCCAGCTGCCCTGTCTCCAGGATCTCGGGGTTCCCACCCCCTCCCCAAGCAGCGGGCTCCGGGACCTGGCCCAGGGTCAGCGCCTCCCAAGACATCACGCGTCCGGATCAACAGGAAGCCGTGACTCGCCCCCTCACCCTCGCACCTGGGCACTGGCTGCGACGCCAGGCTCTCTCGGCTGGCACTGGGCCTGCGCCTCGGATGGGAGGTGGCAGCTCTCCAACTCGGGGGCATTCTCACTCCTGGTGTTGAAACCTTTCCCAAACACTCCCCAGAGCCACCGTTTTTCAGTCCTTTGATCTGATGGGAACTAGCTGCCAAGCCTCAGGGGGTGACGCCCGACCTATTCTCCTCCGGGAGACGTCACACCTGACCATGGGGCCAGGGGACAGGGGCAGGGGACGCGCTGGCCGAGGGGCAGCGGGGGGGCTGGCTGAGGGGCAGTGGCGGGGACTGGCCAAGGGGCAGTGGGGGGGGACACCCACAGGTCATTCCAGTGCCTCTGTGAACGGGAGTCCCAGCAGACCCAGGGCCTTGGCCTCTCATGAGGCGAGCCAGGCCCCGAGCCCCTTCCAGAGCCTTCTGGAGACACCTTCGGGGGAGAAGGCCTCAAGCCCAAGGCAAGGTCTACTAACGCCTGGCCAGGGAGCCCCGGGGCCTAGGAGGCAGCGCCCACCCTCACGGCTCAGCCGGGAAGCTGGTCCGGGGCCCACCCTGTCTCCTGCTTCACAGCCACAGCCACGCCAGGCCCAGAGTGACCGCTGTTCAGGTCCAGGCCTCACAGACCGACGTAGGGGCGGGGCCTGCACCAGGCGTTTAGAGGGGACAATTGCCCACGTGTCGGGTCCTCAGGCCCCGCTCTCCAGCCAGGCCAGTGGACACGGCTCCTGTCTCCAGTTGCTGCAGGAACAAGGCCCTGCACGCTCGCACTCCCCGAATGCTCGGCACGTTGAAGCACTCCCCAGCGGGGACAGAAACGCCGCCCCAGCCATTTCCCACCAAGCAAGTGCATTGGGAGAGAGGGACCCCCAGGCTCCAGAGGCCCCATGGTGCCAGATGGAGCTCGCCAGGGCTCAGGGCAGAGCCTTCTACACACCCTGAACTGCCCTGATATCAAGGGGATGATAAATTCTAGGATGCACAACTTTTACCAGAAATTCAACACACACGCAGGCACACAGACATGCACACACAGGCATACACATATACACGCACACATATGCAGGCATACACATGCACACATGCACGCACACATGCATACATGCATGCACACATGCTCACACACATGTGCACGCATACAGGCATATGTGTGTGCACACGCATGCAGGTACACGCACATGCACACGTGTGCACACACATCACACGCCTGCAAGCAGGCATCGACCACAGGCCCAGCGGGCAGCCCCACTGCAGGCATCCGCCCACACCCACCCCACACCTGTGCAAGCTGCAGGGATCCCCCAATTCTAGGGGACACTGGGGACTTCCATGCTAAACATCACGGCCATAACTGCCCCTCAAGGTCAAGGGTCTGTGCCACTTTGCAGCTGGGACATGGAAGCCTCAGTGGCCAGGACCCCAAAGCCCTGCAGGCCTGACCAGGTAAGCAAAGTGTCCACCGGCTCCCGCCCCCAGCCCATCCCTGCCCCTGCATTCAAAGCCTCATAGGATCCCTCAGGAGAACCTGAGTTCGGCTCTCACGAGCCCGGACAGGTGGCCAGACAAGCACAGCTGCTGGGCTGATGCGGCCACAGGGCTCCTAGCCACACCACTGGTGCAGTGACCACACCCAGGGAAGGGGGCCCTCAGACCTCTGCCCTCATCGTCCCCACCTCGAGCCTGGGTTGAGAGGCCCCACTCAGAACGAGGGCCAGCTGTGAGCCCTGCATCTGTCCAGCCTCTCAGCGTGAGTGGGCAAGGGCTTCACTCCTGTGCTTCAGGTTCTCAGCTGAACAACAAGGACCCTGAGCGTGTTAAAAGGGACAGCCAAGGCCAGACGCAGCAGCTCATGCCTGTCATTCCAGCATTCTGGGAGGCCAAGGCAGAAGGATCTCTTCAGCCCAGGAGTTCAAGACCAGCCTGGACAACACAGTGAGACCCCGTCTCTACAAAACAATGAAAAAGAAGAACAGATGAGAGCAGGAACACCCAGATGTCCTGGGCAAGCAGCACACGTACGGCAGTTTCCTACGAAAGCAATTTATTGTAATTTCAAGCAACATTCTGCAAAACTGAAGCTGATTTCAGTGAAACACACGGCACCTACTGCATGAGGTACGCGTGGCCCTGGGGCCTCTTCTGGGGTAGGTGGGCGGCCCCGGGTGTGTAGGAACAGGTGGGACGGAGGTGGCAGGCCCAGGTCCGGCCAGCGGGCCCAGCTCACCTGTGGGACAGGAGTACAGCCCCACGTGGGAAGCCCAGCCCAGGGAGACCAGGCGGCCTCCGGGTCCCGGCTCAGAGCAGGATGTTAGCCTGTAGCAGGAGCAGCCCCAGGCTGGCGAGGGTTCCTGTGGGGGTGGGGGGCAAAATCCCCTTCGAGAGGGGCCCCTGGACTCCCAAACAAGGTTGGGGCAATCCTGGTGACTGGCCAGACACCCCTCCCTTCCCCACTGCCAACCACAGGCACCACCACCCCCAACACCACCAGACCAGACCTTGCCCTGGCCCCGGCCCCTCAGGCGAGGCCCCCTGTCATCCCAGTCCCTGCCCCTCTGCCCGAAGGGGTCGGGAGTCACCAGCCGTCCTGCAGCTCCACAGAGCATCTCCCTGCCCTGAGCTCCTCTGCCCAACACGGCTGCTGACAGCACTCAGGGCTGTGGGGAAAGAAACTGTGGCTGGGGGAGCCTTCCCCAGGGGGAAGATCAGGCTGAGGAGGGTCTTCAGCAGCGAGCCTGGGACCTAGCAGGCTATAGAGACACACACAGCTCCCCAGGCCTCCGGGGCAGCCCATCTGAGCCCCAAGGCCGCTGCCTGTCTGCTGTGGCGGAGCCCCTGCTCCCAACATCCCCTGGCAGGGCTGGTCCCCCACTGGGTGATCTTTCCTGCTGGACAGGGAACTCAGGGTGAGGGGTGGGGCCCGGCGCCCTCCAGGGGGTCCTGGGGTCCAGGTGCTCCCCAGAAAGGGCAGGGCAGGGGGCCCTTCCCAGCCGCCAGGCGTGTGGCTGACCGTGCCCACGCTGATCCGGCAGCGGAGAGGCCCGGCCGGGACGGCCCCAACGGACGCGGGAGGTGTTTGCAGGACCTCTGGGGGCCAGTGTGCGTCAGCCCCCCTCTGGGAGTGGGCGATAACGGGGCGCTGCCTGCAGGATTTTCCGAAGAAAGTGAGGCCTGATAAAGCAGGCCCAGATCCTGTTTGGCCACCGCTGTGCCCGCCGGCAGTGGTGATTAAGGGGCTGGACCGTGGGGTGCAGGCGGGCATGGCGGGGGAGGGCCCGCCACCCTATATAAGGTGCCCAGGACCGGCCATTCAAGCCGCACGGGTGGCAGCAGCAGGCCTGCCAGAGGCAGCTCTGCACCGTACGCCATGCCCCGGCGCTGGCTGCTGCTGTGCTTCTGCGGGGCCCTGCTCAGCACTGGTGAGTGCGGCGGGGGCGCCGGGCACCACAGGGCCCTCGGCGGGGCCTTCTCACCTTGCGGACTCAGCCGGCCCCCCTCGGCTCGGTGACCCACCCCCACTGCCAGGCCCGGGTTCCCCCAGCAGCCTCAGGGTTAGGGGAACCCATGGGTCCTGGACAGGGACGCCCTCCTGTGAGCTGGCACAGTGGCCAGTGGGGGACGCTCGGATGGAGTGGGTCCAGAGGTCTCGCAGGCAGAGTGGGCAGGTGTGTGGGTGCCCAGGCCTGGCGCTCCCGCTCCCCCGGGCGTGGTCCTGAGTCTTCAGACGTCTCTGGAGTAGGGGGGGCAGAGGCACAGTCCCTGCTGCCCTGGGTCTCAGTTTCCCAGTCTACAGAAGTGAGGGACGCTGCCTCCCCTGGTGTGGCCGCTGTGGGGGGAAGCGGGGGGAAGGTGTATGGCCGTCTAGGCTCAGGACCTCAGCAGGCAGGCTGCCCTCTCCCCCGTGCTCCCACCCAGCTCAGGCAGGACCCAGGAGAGACCACCATCCTGGATTCTCTGCCACCCACCTGCCTGTGGCTGCTGCAGGCAGCCTCCAGTCCTGCCCCTGGCCCCCAGAAGGAGCCAGCCCTGAGGGGTCCCTCTGTGACCATAGCCTGAGGCCTGGGAAGACCCTCTTGCTAACCAAGGCAGCAGTCCGAGGGTCCCGTGCTCCCCCTTCCTCTTCGGGCTGGCCCCTGACCCTCCTCCATAACCAAGAGCCTCTGGGAGTGGATGCTAGTGAGATGGAGCTCACCCTCGGAGCTGCTGTCAGCCTGGGGCCTCAGGCTCAGAGTGCAGTGGGACCCCCAGGGGCACCCCACTGCCCCCCAAGCTCTCCCCACCCCTTCTCTCCCCTGAAGCCCCTTCCCCACCACGCCGGACACCACCCTTCAACCATGGGGGATGGGGAGGTCTCTGAGCCAGCCCAGCAGTGCCCTCGGCTTGGGACCCTGGCCCCACCTGCGTACCTAGGGCAGCTTGGGTATAAGTGCCAGGAGTGGGGCTAACCATGCAGCAGAGCATGACCCAGGGAGCCTGGAGATCTGAGCTGTGGGCACTGGAGAGGGTGGAGGACCATGTGGGGGTGTCTGCCCATCACCCTGGCAAACGCTCTCTGAGCGCTGTCCCTGCCAGCACGGGAGGGGCCTCGGCCGGCAGAGTGTGGGGTCCGACAGCCTGGGCCTCGGTGGGCTGGGAGGCAGCGGTGGGTGGCCGCCAAGCCTGCAGTAGGAACAGCCTGCACCTGCCGCTCGTCCAGAGGCTGAGACCGGGGGTGGTGGACCAACAGGCCCAGAGGCCCACGGCCCGCAAGGGACCAGCTGATGGGAAGCGCAGCCGGGGCAGGAATGAAGCCTCCCACTGTGCTCAGACAGGGCTGGGGCAGCGGGCTTGGAGCCAGTGGACTGGGGGAGCCTCCTGAGGTGGGGCAGGGCAAGGGCAGTGGGGGTTGCAGGGGACACAGCCGTGAGGCACCCGCCTAGGGCAGTGGAGACAGCCTGGCAGGGCCAAGGGCACAGAAACATGGCCTGAGGTGTCTGCCGAAGTGGGATGCCCCCCAGTGCCACCCCCATGTGAAAAGTAGAGGAACTGAGCTGACATGTCTGTGTACAGAGGGGACGCTCCCCCCAGTGCCGCCCGCATGTGAAAGGCGGAGGAACTGAGCTGAGGCGTCTGTGTATAGAGGGGACGCCCCCACCCCCCCAGTGCCACCCCCATGTGAAAGGTGGAGGAACTGAGCTGAGGTGTCTGTGTATAGAGGGGACGCCCCACCCCCCCCAGTGCCACCCCCATGTGAAAGGTGGAGGAATTGAGTCCCAGGTGGCCTTGCCCAGGGGAGCCCGGTCACAGCTCTGCAGCCTCCAGAGGTGCTGACCGAGGGGCGGGTGGCCAATTCCTCCTCCCACCTGGCGCTCTCCCACCCCTCCCCCACCAGACCCAGCGTGTCCTGTCCCAGGAACCACGGGCTTCCGTGGCTGAAGGTTCAGTGTGCCACATACTCCCACAGCAGGTGTTTCTGGACCATCCCTGGAAGGAATGGCAAGGGGCTGGGGACCACGTCACCTGCTGGGACCCCCATGAGGAGGATGGGTGATGAGTAGGTGATCACTAGGCTCAGGGCCCAGCACGAGCCACCTCTATCCCAGTCTGGGGTAAACTCAGTTTACACTGGGGATAAGCCAGGTACAGCCCAGCAGAAAACGATCTCAAGGTCAAAGGGGACCACAGCCAAATGTGTGTCCCACATAGCCAAGGCCAGCTCTCTCCTTAAATCCCATCACTCAAATAACCACAAGCTCCTGCCTGTGCCAGAGAGGACTTACCCAGGCAGCCACGGGGCAGGCAGCCTGGCTCCTCCCTGGACCGTGGGCAACACCATCTCCCAGCTGACAGACCCCTGCCCCTGCATCACCAGAGACACAGGTGGCCAGCAGTAATGGGAGCAGCGTTGAGTCCCAGAAAGTGGGCAGAGCCTGGGGTGGGGGCACAGGCGGGGCACGTCAGGAACAGGACCTCTGAGCTGCATCTGGAGGGAGGCACTGAGGGCCCTGCTAACCGATGTGCGAGGAGGGTCCTGGCCTCCGAGAAGGGTCTGGAGAGGTCACAGATCCTGCTCACATCCCCCACCAGCACTCGGACATCAGGGGCCCATGGGAGCCACAGAAAAGGCCACAGTCCCAGAGCCAGGGGCCGGGGAGTTACCCAGAGGTGGGAGAAGCCTCCCTCTGGGCAAAGGGGGTGGGACCTGGGGGGGTGTCAGCCCCGCTCCAGCATCAGGGGTCAGGGTGGGGCATCTCCCTCAGCCCTGCCCTGGGGTCACCGTGACCCGGCTGTCTGGACATTCCTGTGGCAACCATGGCCTCAGTGCCAGGCCTGACACCAAGGCGGACGTATAGGGAAGTACCAGTGTTTAGAGCCCCGCAGCCACTGGGAGCAGGGAAAACCGGCTGTGGGGCCTGGCGTGGACCCCACAGGAAGCAGACCCCTCAGGGAAAACAGGCGGCCAAGCTGGGGAGGTGGGCACAGCCCACTGTCAGCTCAGCTCTCAAGGCCCTGCCACCCACACCAGCCCCTCCTTGATCTGCCCAGGAGGCCCCAGCCGTGAGTACCCTGTACACGGGTGCCCGTCATCTGCCGAACCCCAAGGGTCTGACGGCACAGGCTGAACTGGGGATCAGCGGACGGACGAGGAAGTGAACGGGAGCAAGGCGGGAAGCTGGGGCTCGTGAAGGACGACAGGGGAGGCCAAGCGCTTGGCCTGCTGTTGAGACCTTGAGCCCCACACTGACTGCGGGTCCCGTCCTCACAGGTCTGCCCGATGCCTACGCCAGCCCAGGCCCCCAGAGGCTGAAGAACTCTCCACAGACAGGTAAGAGCGCAGCGGCCACTGACCCTGCACCCAGACCACCCACCACCCAGGCCCAGTGTGCAGGAGAGAGGGACCTGCAGCCCAGGCCACCCCCAAGACACACCCAACACACACACACACACACAGAACCCAACACACACACACAACCCAACACACACACACCCAACCCACACATACACAGAACCCAACACACCCTACACACACACGCACACACAGAACCCAACACACACCCTACACACACACACACACACACACACACAACCCAACACACACACACAACCCAACACACACACACACACACAGAACCCAACACACCCTACACACACACACACAGACACACACATGCTGCCCAGACCACCCAGGTGTGCAGGAGAGAGAGACCCAGAGTCCAGGCCACCTCCAAGACACACACACCCAACACACACACACACAGAACCCAACACACATGCACACATCCAACACATAGGACCAGCACACACACCCAACACAGCCCAACACACACTGTACACACACCCAACACCCACACACACACATCTAGCACACACATCCCAGACATGTAGATACACATACAACATGCAGAACGTACACATGCACACATGCCCAACACACTATACACACATGAATCCCATATACACACCCTACACACACACCTGAGATACGTGCACCCATCACACGCACACAAGTCACTCCTGACACGCACATACACATCGTATACACCTACACAGCCCCACGCACACCCCCAATGCACAGACACACCTCACACGTATGCACACCAGACACACACCTGTGTACACACACACCTGTGTACACACACACATACACACATGTACAGATGTGTACACACTGCACACACGTACACATGTTTACACATACATTTACACACACGTGTTTGTGTGCCCACGGCAGTGCTGACTCCTGCCCAGGTATATGTCACACCACTCGGATGCCCATGTCTGGGGTTCCCACAGCCTGGCCCCAACTCGAAAACCCTGGCCAGGGAGACCCGTGAGCTCTGCCCACGCTAGCTCTGCCCTGCCCTGCCCGGTCCTGCCCTGCCTTTCCCTAGCCTGGCCCTGCCCTGTCCTAGCACTGCCTGGCCAGGTTGGTGGGGACCCCAGGCTTTGAGTCGGCCCCGCTCTCTCCGCAGCCCCAGACAAAGGCCGATGCTCCACGTGGGGGGTCGGGCATTTCTCCACCTTCGACCACCATGTGTACGACTTCTCGGGCACGTGCAACTACGTCTTTGCGGCCACCTGCAAGGACACCTTCCCCGCCTTCAGCGTCCAGCTGCGGCGAAGCCCAGACGGAAGCATCGCACGGATCATCGTGGAGCTGGGCTCCTCCGTCATCACCGTGAGCAAAGGCACCGTCTCGGTCAAGGACATAGGGTAGGCCAGGCGGGCTGGAGCCCGGGGCCCGGGGGTCGGGGACCGGAGGACAGAGGGATGACCACCGACGGCCCTGGCCCCACAGGATCATCATCCCACCCTACACCAGCAACGGGCTCCAGATCACACCCTTTGGCCAGAGCGTGCGGCTGGTAGCCAAGCAGTTGGAGCTGGAGCTGGAGATCATGTGGGGCCCCGACGCCCACCTCATGGTGAGAATGGGGGGCCGGGGTGAACCTGGGGCCTGCAACACTGGGGGGCAGGTGGGACTCGGGAGGGGCTGCCCTCCTTGGGGGTCCCAGCCAGCCCTCAGGCAGCCAGGCACTGTGCCCCAAGCCGTGCGGACCCCCGGCCAGCAACCTGAGCCAGGACTGGGTTTTGTGGGTGACTCAGCTTCTCCACTGGAAAATTAGGCTCCCACAAGAAGAGGCAGGTACAAGAGGCGGCACCTGCCGACGAGCAGGGTGGGGGGATGGCGGGGGCTCTGGGTCCAGGAGCAGGAGCTGAGAGCCATCCGCAGCGGATGAGGTCCCCTGGCCCCCGCACCCAGCAGAGCCGCCTCCCACAGGTCCTGGTGGAGCAGAAGTACATGGGCCAGATGTGCGGGCTCTGTGGGAACTTTGACGGGAAGGTGACCAACGAGTTTGTCAGTGAGGAGGGTAGGTGGGGGCCAGGGCTGGGGGGCCTCTAAGTGGGGGCCAGGGCTGGGGGGTGCCTCTGTAGTTGGGGAGCAGGGCTGAGGGGACCACTGTTCTGAACAAGGAGTGTAGGTGGGGGGCAGGGTGGGGTCTTCTAGATGGGCCAGGGCTGGAGGGGGCCTCTGGGTGAGGGGCAGGGCTGGGGGTACCTCTGTTCTGAGCAAGGAGGGTAGGTGGGGTGTGGGGCTGGGGGGCCTTTAGGTCGGGGGAGCCCCAGGGCCTGGCCCCCACGGTGCTGTCCTGCATCCCCAGGCAAGTTCCTGGAACCCCACAAGTTCGCTGCCCTCCAGAAGCTGGACGACCCCAATGAGATCTGCGCCTTTGAGGCCATCCCCAGCCCCCCGGTCCGGCAGGCCCAGCACGTAAGTGAGGAGGCCCCAGGTGGGGCTCACCCCGGGTCTGACAAGCTCTCCGAGGCCACCAAGGGCCCCCACGAGCAGCCTCATCACAGACGCCCTGTCCCGACCTCCCGGGCATGGTGGTGTAGGGTGTGGCCTTTGCCCCCGTGACCCCAAGTGCCCCCCAGGCCCGGATCTGCACCCAGCTTGTGACCTTGGTGGCCCCCGAGTGCAGCGTGCCCAAGGAACCCTTCGTGCTGAGCTGCCAGGCAGACATGGCGGCAGCCACCGGGCCAGGCCCGGGGAACAGCAGCTGCGCCACACTCTCCGAGTACTCCCGCCAGTGCAGCATGGAGCGGCAGCCCGTCCGCCGCTGGCGGGGTCCCAGCCTCTGCCGTGAGTCCTGGGAAGGGCTGGGGGACGGCAAGGCCAAGGGCCCCAGACCCAGCTCTCCTGGCCCCAGAACCGCCTGACACGACCCCCGCATCCCCCCTCGTCTGAGAGACAGGAGATCCTGGTGGCAGCTTCTGGATGGAGGAGGGGCTGGGCTAAGTCCTCTCCTGAGCTGGGATGGGGCGGGGAGGCGGGGCAGGCGGGACCCTCTCAGCGGAGCCCCGTGTGCCCACAGCCGTGAGTCAGTGCCCAGCCAACCAGGTGTACCAGGAGTGCGGCTCGGCCTGCGTGAAGACCTGTTCCAACCCCCAGCACAGCTGCTCCAGCACCTGCACCTTCGGCTGCTTCTGCCCAGAAGGTGAGGGTGGTCGGGGGCACTCACTTCCCCCAGGACCCCTGGAGAGATCCTGGGGACAAGGGGGTGTCAGACCTCACCCACTCCAACCCACCTCACCCCAACATTCTGCCGTCTGAGTCCCAGCTCCAGGGGCCCTCTTGCCTTGGGTGGGCCCCACCCCTGCCACTCCCCTCCCCACTCACTCCCCCTCCCCTCCACCCACTCCCCCTCCCCCGCCATGCTTCCGGCTTGCAGCTCTCCCAGCCACGGCCACCCTGCAAACCATGCGCAGGGAGGTCTCGCTTACTGGGGTCTGGCAGCCCCTGAGAGAAGGTGGGGTTTGAGCTGGGCCCAAGGGACAGGTACGTGTCTCCACCTGCTGGGGGCCGCCACTCACCAGGAACCCGGGCTGGGCACGTTGGTGCAAGGGGCTGGGCACACGTAGTGCCTGGCACAGAGACACAAAGGTAAGTGCAGCTGGAGTGAGATGCCACGGACAGGCTGGGGGGCATCTCCCCAGAGCCAGGGAGAGTGGGAGGCCATCAGTCCCACCAAGCCCCAAGAAGCCCCTCTCCTGCAGGGACGGTCCTGAATGACCTCTCCAATAACCACACCTGCGTGCCTGTCACCCAGTGCCCCTGTGTGCTCAACGGCGCCACGTACGCCCCTGGGGCGGTCACAACAGCTGCCTGCCGAACCTGGTGAGGTTGGGGGGGAGGCAGTGAAGAGGGGAGGCGGTGGAGAGGGGAGGCGGTGGAGAGGGGAGGCGGTGGAGAGGGGAGGCGGTGGAGAGGGGAGGCGGTGGAGAGGGGAGGCGGTGGAGAGGGGAGGTGGTGGAGGCGGAAGGCGGCGGAGGAGGAGGCGGCGGAGGGGGAGACAGCGGATGGGGGAGGCGGCCGAGGTGGGAGGCGGCCGAGGGGGCTCTGGAGGCTGGCAGGAGTTCCACTGGCCCAGGGTGGGGGAGCGGTGCTGTCTGGCTCCCGTGGCTGGCCCTGCCCACCACGTGGTCCCCCCACGCCCGCCCACAGCCAGTGCACCCTGGGCCGCTGGGCATGCACGGAGCGGCCGTGCCCCGGCCACTGCTCCCTGGAAGGCGGCTCCTTTGTCACCACGTTCGACGCCAGGCCCTACCGCTTCCACGGCACCTGCACCTACATCCTCCTCCAGGTAGCCCTGTGGCCTGTAGGGAGGGCACCCCCAGTGACCCCACCTGTGGCTGAGCCCCCACCTGCCCACGCAGAGCCCCCAGCTTCCCGAAGACGGCACCCTCATGGCTGTGTACGACAAGTCCGGCTTCTCACACTCCGAGACCTCCCTGGTGGCTATTGTCTACCTCTCCGGGCAGGTGAGGCCTCTCCCGCACCCGTCCCTGCCAGCAGGGCTCTGCTCCCTGGCGCCCGCGCCTGACTCAGGCCACCTTTCCTCCAGGACAAAATCGTGATCTCTCAGGACGAGGTGGTCACCAACAACGGAGGCGCCAAGTGGCTGCCGTACACAACTCGTACGTCCCGGCCCAGTCCCTGCCCCTAGAGCCATGCCTCGGGGTGGGCCGCTGCGGGCAGGGAGGGCCAGGCGGCCGGCTGAGGGCTGCGTTCCGCAGGCAACATCACGGTCTTCAGGCAGACGTCCACCCACCTCCAGATGGCCACCAGCTTCGGGCTGGAGCTGGTGGTGCAGCTGCGCCCCGTCTTCCAGGCTTACATCACTGTCGGGCCCCAGTTCAGAGGCCAGACCAGAGGTGAGTCCTTGCTCCTCCAGGTGGCCCTGGTGCCTCGTCCCTACGGTGCCTGGCCAGAGAGGCTCACTCAACGTCTGTGTCTGGGGAGCCCCGCGGGTAATAGGCACGCGTGGCCTCGCCAGCGCTCACCCAGGGGAAGGTTAGAAGAGGGCTGGGAGCTCCGGGCATGGGGGACGGAATGGGTGCAGGAGGGACGGCTCAAGCGTGCTCACGGCTTGCCGGCTCAGGACTCTGCGGCAACTTCAACGGGGACACGACAGACGACTTCACCACCAGCCTGGGCATCCCCGAGGGCACCGCCTCGCTGTTTGTGGACTCCTGGCGGGCAGGGAACTGTCCGGCCGCTCTGGAGCGTGAGACTGACCCCTGCTCCATGAGCCAGCTCAACAGTGAGTGTCTGGACCCCCACTCCCCCAGCTGCCTCCCCAGCCCCCATGACTCTGACAGACCCCTGGACTTGACCACAGACCCAGCCACCAGGATGGGGGGGGTCCCTGGGAGGAGCCGTGGCTGGAATGGTGAGGGGTGGGGACCCACGCCCCGGCCGGTCGTCCCCAGAGGTGTGTGCGGAGACCCACTGCTCCATCCTGCTGAGGACAGGCACGGTGTTCGAGAGGTGCCACGCCACGGTGAACCCCGCGCCCTTCTACAAGGTGAGGGCCTGGGGGCATCTGGGAGGGCTGCGGGGGAGGCCGCAGCGGCTGACACAGTCTCAGGCACCTGGGGGCATCCTGGCCCTGGCGGGAGGTTTGGGGCCCCAACGTTCCCAGGGGAAGGTGCCCGCTGCCAGCCCATGCCGGCTTTCTGCCCATAGAGGTGCGTGTATCAGGCCTGCAACTACGAGGAGACCTTCCCCCACATCTGCGCCGCCCTGGGCGACTACGTACACGCCTGCTCCTCGCGGGGCGTCCTGCTCTGGGGCTGGAGAAGCAGCGTGGAGAACTGCAGTGAGCACCCGGTGGGGCCAGAGCGGGGTCACAGCGTGCAGGGGTCACGGGGGCGGTCCTGGGGCCCCAAGTGGGCAGTGGAACCTGAGCACACCCTCCCCGGCCACCTCCTCCCCGAGGGTCTGACGCGGGCGTCCCCCGCAGCCGTCCCCTGCACGGGCAACAGCACCTTCAGCTACGACAGCCGAGCCTGTGAGCGCACCTGCCTGTCGCTGTCAGACCGCGCCACTGAGTGCCACGCCAGCGCGGTGCCCGTGGACGGCTGCAACTGCCCCGACGGCACTTATCTGAACCACAAGGGCGAGTGTGTGCACAAGGCCCAGTGCCCCTGCACGCTGGAGGGCTACAAGTTCATCCTGGCCCAGCAGGCCACCGTGATCAACGGTGCCACCTGGTGAGGGGCGAGCAGGGGCCGGGGGCATGAGGGGGGCCCAGGCGGGGCTGGGCGGCGGTCCCCGCCAGGCTGCGGGATCATACAGCCTCTCTCTTACAGCTACTGCACCAATGGGCGGCTGAGTTGCCCGCAGCGGCCACAGATGTTTCTGGGTACGGAGCAGCACGGGTTGCAGGCTGGGACCGTGAGGGCCCTACTTCCTCTGAGCGTCCTGACCGGCCCCTCTCCCCGCAGCCTCCTGTCCAACCCCCAAGACCTTCGAGTCCTGCAGCCAGTCCTCTGAGAACAAGTTCGGGGCGGCCTGTGCCCCCACGTGCCAGATGCTGGCCACTGGTGTCGCCTGCGTAAGGGGCGCGTAGTATCGGGCACAAAGCCCGGACCAGCTGGGCCGTGAGAGGGTTTCCACAAGACCCCGGAGACCTGGCCGCACTCTGTCCCTGTGGCGGGGTGCCTGGGGCCAGCGGGGAGGCAGGAGCGGCCCCATGGCCAGGCAGCTGGAGGCTGGTGGACAGTGGGCCGGTGCCAGCTTGGGGAGGGTGGGCTGCCACTGTGAGGGTGGGTACAGCAGCCCAGCCGTGTGCATAAGGGCCTGGGACCTTCCACAAGGTGGGGGAAGCTTTGCTAAGGCAGTAAGCCCAGATGCCCACAAAGGCTGCAGAGTAGAGGTGTATTCGAGGAGAGGGCCTGGGAGACACGCCGGGCGGTCTCGGAGGGTCCCAGGCTGGGCAGCGGCAGCTGAGGCCACTCTCCCAGGGGCCACTGACCTGCCTCCCTCCAGGTGCCTACCAAGTGTGAGCCTGGTTGTGTCTGCACCAAGGGCCTCTATGAGAATGCCGACGGGCAGTGTGTGCCCCCCGAGGAGTGCCCGTGTGAGTTCTCAGGGGTCTCCTACCCTGGGGGAGCTGAGCTCCACACCGACTGCAGGACCTGGTGAGACAAAGCCTTGCTCCAGACTCTGGGCTCCTGGGGCGGTGTGGGGCAGGCGGGGGCAGGCGGGGCCGTCCGGGCTGGGGCTGGCTGTCCCGTAGGTGGGGGCGTCCAGAGGTGCAGCCTGGCCTCTTGAGGGACCACACCCAGTACGGCAGGAGGGCCTCGGGCCCACCACCCACACCTGCCGCCTCCACAGCACCTGCTCGAGGGGGAGGTGGGCCTGCCAGCAGGCCACCCACTGCCCGTCCACCTGCACCCTCTACGGAGAGGGCCACATTGTCACCTTCGATGGCCAGCGCTTTGTATTTGATGGCTGCTGCGAGTACATCCTGGCCACGGTAACCACCGGGCTCAGGCTGCGGGGGCTGGGGACCCAGGGGCACAGCACGGCCCCCAGGGCTCCTCCTCAGCGCCCTCTCCCTGCAGGATGGCTGTAGTGCCAACGACTCCCAGCCCACCTTCAAGATCCTGACGGAGAACGTGGTCTGTGGGAAGGCTGGGGTCACCTGCTCTCGGGCCATCAAGCTCTTCCTGGGGGTGAGCGGCCGGCAGACTCCGGCAGGGCTAGAGGGACGGTGGGGGCCCTGCCACAAAGCTGAACCCTGCCCACTGGAGCCCCCAGGTCCTGCCCTCAAGGGCAGCCCCCACCTGCCTCTCCTTCAGGGGTGCCTGCTTCCCCTCCCTGGCCAGACAGTCAGGACCAGGGGTCTTGTCTCCCACCAGGTTTCAGGGGCTGCAGAGTGTCTCCCAGGCAGAGGGGAAGGAGGGATTCTCCAGGAAGCCCGAGCTTCAGCCCTTAGCACTGTTTCCCTTCTGCCTCAAGCTGGCTCTCAGTAGGCGCCCTTATGGGTGGCTGTAACAGACCCAGGCAACTCTGCCTCCGAGAGCTTGGTCCAGCACGACTGTGCCAGGGGGCAGGGCAGACACAGGCCTCCGAGAGCTTGGTCCAGCACGGCCGTGCCGGCGGGCAGGGCAGACACAGGCCTCCGAGAGCTTGGTCCAGCACGACTGTGCCAGGGGGCAGGGCAGACACAGGCCTCCGAGAGCTTGGTCCAGCACGACTATGCCAGGGGGCAAGGCAGACACAGGCCTCCGAGAGCTTGGTCCAGCACGGCCGTGCCGGGGGGCAGGGCAGACACAGGCCTCCGAGAGCTTGGTCCAGCACGGCCGTGCCAGGGGGCAGGGCAGACACAGGCCTCCGAGAGCTTGGTCCAGCACGGCCGTGCCAGGGGGCAGGGCAGACACAGGCCTCCGAGAGCTTGGTCCAGCACGGC
>PVKV010030093.1:0-22707 GCA_004027835.1 Alouatta palliata | reverse complement strand
AAGAAAGAAAGAAAGAAAGAAAGAAAGAAAGAAAGAAAGAAAGAAGAAAGAAAGAAAGAAGAAAGAAAAAGAGAAAGAAAAGGAAGGACAGAAGGAAGGAAGGACAGAAGGAAGGAAGGAAGGGAGGGAGGAAGGAAGGAAGGGAGGAAGGAAGGAAGGAAGGAAGGAAGGAAGGAAGGAAGGAAGATGTGTGTTCGATGAATGGGCCAGGAGCCATCACCCCTCTCTCAAACAGGAGGGTACCATTGACAAACCCCTTCTTTCGTTTCACGCTATTTCCTCATGCTGTTTCAGAATAAAGGGTTCTTCACAGTTTTTGTCCTTGAGGCTTCCAGAAAAGACAGCTCAGGGCACAGGTAGAGAGCTGCATAGGACTTTATAGCCCAGAACCTCATATTTCTCTTCTTCGAAATGGATGTAAATAATAACAACATCTGCCTGATATGGTTGTTGAGAAGATTAAATGAGTGAATGCATATAAAGGGCTTGGAACAGTGCCTGGCTCATGGGGAGCCCACAGTAAGAGGTAGCTGCTCATGCTAGTCCCAAGGGGCTGTGGCATTGAAGGTTACAGACTCTGGAGCCAGACTACCTGGGTTCAAATCTTAGATCTGTCATTTCCTAGTTATGGGAATTCAGGCAAATCACTTCATCCCCTTGTGCCTCTGTTTTTTGAATATATTCCTAAAAACAGGGATAATAACAATAGGATTTATCTCATGGGGATGAGAAAATTAAATGAATGAAGATGAGTTAAACAGTTAAAATGATGCCTGGCATCTAGTGAATGATATGTATTTAAAAAGTGTTTTTAACTACTGAAATTGTTTTTGTAAGGGTATCAGTCTTAAAAGAGTCCTCCCCAGGAACGAAAATGCCTCTGATAACTAAGGCCTGTTGAGCAAAGGAGAGCTCTCTTATGATTAGGCTCAGGAGACCAAGAGGGCTGACCCTCTTGGATAATTTCTTCTTGTTCAAATTTCCAAGGTGAGGTATGAGTTGTAGGGAAAAAGTTCCAATTTGCCACTCATATGCTGTGTACCTCAGACAATTTCTCTCTCCTCTTAGTGTCTCAATGGCCCCGTCATAAAGCAGTTGGTTAAAGCCAAGGTTTCCTACAGCCAACCAGCCTGCAAGACTGTGGCAGGACTTCCCGTTTCCTCCAGGGAAATAGACGCTCTAACTCAGCCTGGGAGTGAGCCAAGTCCTAATGCGTGCCCTTTGAAGGCGCGCCCAGCTTCACCATTTCAGATGCAATATGCTTATTGCTGGTCTGATTTTTATTGGGAAAAAGCAGCGGTGTACTCTCTAGGTCCCTGGGGTCTGAATTAAAATAAAGGAAGTACTTTAAAAAATCAAATCCAAATAGCAGGACTTGGAAGCGTGCTGTTAAGCGAGGGCATCGCAGACCTCGAAGCTGCTTCCATACCAAGTCCTGAGACAAAGCCTCATGGTAATTGCATTTGGAGGTCCCAAAGGCATTGGTAATGGAGGTAAGATTGTCTCAGAGTCCTGTCTGCATAGCAAAGCAGATAAATAACGAAAGCTGCAGCTTACTGAGTACCTACTAAGCGCCTGGTGCCAGGCCATGTTACAAACCGGTAAGATGGACACTATCTTCATTTTACAGATGAGGAAACGGATTCAACAAACAATAAAACTCCATCTGTGGTTACACAGGTACAAAGTGGCAAAGCTGAGACTGGACCCCAGGTTTTTCTTGCGCCAACATCTGTATGTTTTCCATTAAGCCAGAATCTTTTGGACGGCTGACTGAGACTCAGTAGTGAGTCATTAAATCAGTTAAGTAAGTTGCAGCTAGAGCTAGTATCTTCAAAGATGACATAGATCTGATCATGTGCCTTCAAAAAACAAACAAAATGTGAAATAGACTAGAATGGAAACTGTGACTGCATTGCATAGGCAAGGATAACTAGCATTTAATGAAATATACATGTGTGTTTGTGTGTGTTTATGTACACATGTGTATATACATACATACAACAATGTTATGTATATTTTTATGTACTGGGTCATGAGGTAGGCCATATTTCTTACTGCAGTCACAGTCAAAATATATGAGACAACCACTGCTCTAGAATGCATTTCTTCCCAGATTGTAAGAAGTAAGGTTTACTAAGATTTTACTATGTGTTTGGAATGTTTTAAGTATATGAGCTGAATTAATCATTACAACACTATGATATAGGCACTATGAATATCATCCTTGTTTATAGATGAGAAGACTGAGGTTCAGAGAGATGAAATAATTTGCCCATGGTCAAAAAATTAATAGGCAGCAATGCCTGACGTGGAACCTAGATTGCCTCACTAGAGCACCTGCACACTTAGCCTCTTTCTTAACATTTCTGCCTGAGATGCCGTGAGGGAGGCTTCTATTTTTTTAATATAATTTTATTTTTGAGCTAGAGTCTCACTCTGTCACCCAGGCTGGAGTGCAGTGGCATGATCTCGGCTCACTGCAACCTCCGCCTCCTGGGTTCCAGCGATTCTAATGCCTCAGCCTCCTGAGTAGATGGGATTGCAGGTACATGCTACCACGCCCAGCTAATTTTTTTTGTTTGTTCGTTGTTTTGTATTTTTTTTGTATTTTTGTTAGAGATGGGGTTTCACCATGTTGGCCAGGCTGGTCTCGAACTCCTCACCTCAGGTGATCTGCCCACCTCGGCCTCCCAAAGTGTTGGGATTATAGACATGAGCCACCGTGCCTGGCCGCCAGGAGGCCTCTTGACCACAAGAATCATATAGTCAAATCAATAGGTTGTAAACAGCCAGGAGCACATTGGGCATGGCCAACTGTGGTCAGCTGGCTCTGAACCATTCTCAGTTGCCTCAGTCTCCCACCTCCCTCTATTTCATTAGCAAGACAGTTGTGAAGACCTCTTCTGTTGAATCTGTAGCTTCAAATTTCTTTCATCCTCCAATATTTTAGATTAATTAACCTCCTAATTATTTAGACATTCATTCTCCAACTTGTGTGCAGTTCAAATCTATTACACTTCAGGGAATGTGGCTATATTGTGTGTATTCTGCTGCGAACCCCACGTGGTCAGAAGATAACTGGAGACGGGGGAAGATTTGTAGAATCAATTTTTAAAAATTCCAATGTGTTTCTGAGGCATCTGAAGTGTTGATGAGATAGCTGGGGTTCTTGGGTGCTTGACTTTTAAATTCGCATTTCTGAAAAGCAAGATACAAAATTGATTATACAGTATGATCTCAACTGTGTTAAAAATGTATACAGAAAGGATTGGAAGGAAGTGAACAGTGGTTGCCTCTGGGTGATGGGGTGATGGGTGATTTCGATTTTCTCCATTTGTTTTTTTTCTCCCCAAATTTCCTGCAATTGATAAAAAAGTGTGGCTTTAAAAAATTTACTAAGTTAAATTTAATTCCAAGGTAGACTGTGGGACTGCATATAATTTTAAGGAGTGAGAGCAGTCTATAAGCCAAATGCATCATGCCTTTGAAGCAATTAGAAAGTGTCAAAGCAGCTCGCTGGTCGGGCCTGAGTCCTGAGTCACGTGGCATATTATGTGGTGTGGTGACCCTACTCACATGGTGATTTCCCGTTCTTTTCCAGTCACCTCACTCTGAGTTGGGGAGCAGCCAGACTAAAGCTCAGATTCTGCCGTCCAACAGATAGTCTCACAGGTAGGGTTAGGATCAGCTGCTCCAAAGGACTTCGTTGCAGAGTCTGACTTCCTTCTAGACGGTACCATTGCCCTGGGCTGATGTCTTGTTGAGTTTGTCTTTGTACCTCCTAAGGCCATGCACAGGACACGGCTCAGGGTAGGATAATAGATGTTTAAGGAATCAATTTGTGTGTGCATGTCCTTCTATACTAATCACATATTTAATACTCACAGCAAACCTAGGAGACAGATACTATTATTATCTCTGTTTTATGAATGGGGAAACTGAGACAAAGATCAGTTAAATGACCTGCCCAAGATCACTCAGCTAGTAAGCAACAGAACTGAGACTTGAATCCATGCAGCGTTGCCGCGCACGGCATTGCCTCTTGGACTTGATGACGTTGCTAAAAGTCAAGGCCAGTCACAGGAGACCTGGAAGACCATTTAGCTCCCAGACCATCAATTGCAGAGGACAAGAAATACAAATTTTGACGTTATCTCCAAGTGAAAACTTCACCCAGTCACAGAGGTACATTGACAGGACTGAAAGAGGATGATGTTTTCTTGGAATGTGGTCTGTTCTCTGTTATAGGACCATCACGACTGAAATGCACAATGAATCAATATGTTTTTGTAACCTTGGAATTTTTTTGTAAATTGCATGATTACAATCATGATTCCATTATATCACATATGCACCAAAATCACTTGTTAAATATAAACATGTAAAATATACCAAGATTTTATAACTTTGACATTATGTATTTATTTTAACATACCAAAGCCTTAAAGATAAAAATGATAGGAGTCTTTTGGGCTCTGGAAAGGCCCTGTTTAAATTAGCCCCTCTCCCACATTCTCCTTTCTTCTGCCATTACCTATTCTTCTTCATAATAGCAAGGTGGACATTTCTAAGTTGATACTTAACATGTCACACTGGCCTTGATTATCTGGATGGCTAGAATAGAGAGTCCAAGGGTGTAGGCTTCAGAGCCAGACCTCTTCGGTTCAAATTCTACCACTGCAATTTTGTTAGCTGTGGGAACCTGGGGAATTTAGTTTAACTTTGTGGGTCTCAGTTTTCTTATCTGTAAAATGGAGATAATAGTATCTACCTCAAAGAATTTTTGTGAGGATGAAGTGAACTATTGCCCGTGAAGTGCTCAGAACAGTGCCCTGTGTGTAGACGTCCAGAGTGATGTTAGCTGTGATTAGGACAGGTGTGATGATGTCCTTGTCTCTACTGGAGTCTGTGCACTTTGAGAGCAAGTGGTGCGTTTTATTCATCTCTCCCCAGAACTTCCCAGGAGTTGGGTCCAGAATAGGTGCTCCCAAAACATCTCTTAAATAAATGAATGAATGCCTTTGTAAATGTAGGCTGGCTGCATGTATTTGATAGAGTTTTGGTAAAGATCAAAAGAAAGAAAGGTGATAAAATGCCTATGAAATGTAAAGTATGGAATGAATGTTCCTTTCCTCTGTTGCCCCATCCTTCTTCCAGACCTGGATCTCCTTGACAATTGTCCTCACTTAAATCACAGACCTGCTCATGGACAGCATTGGCCAATTGGGTCCAACAGACAAGTGCTGAGCACCAAAGAGGAAGGTGCTGACCACCTTCCTGTTTGGGAGGCAGGTGCTTACCACCCACCACTAGGCAGGCAGGAGCTTACCAAGCACCACCAGGCAGCAGGAGCTGACCAACCAGCACCAGGCAGGCAGGTACTGACCAAACACCACCAGGCGGGCAGGTACTGACCAAGCACCACCAGGCAGGAAAGAGTTGACCAAGCACCACCAGGCAGGCAGGTACTGACCAACCACTACCAAGTAGGCATGGATACTGATGAGTCACTGCCAAGTAGTGGCAACCACTGCCCAATAGGTAGGTCCTAGCCAAGAAGTTAGGTCCTGACCAATCGCCACCAGGCAAACAAATGTTGACCAACCACCATTAAGCAGGTAGGTGCTGAGTAATCACTGCCAAGCAGACAGGTGATGACCAGTCACCAGCTTGCGTGGGTTATTCTTACCAATTGCTGCCAGGTGGATGTAATGCTTACCAACTGCTGCTTCAAAATGGGGCACCTAAAGCAGCAAGGCCTGTCTTTGGTCTATTTGGTGCCTCCAGGGCAGGCCTATGTCCTACGTCCAGGAACTGAGTCACCGAGTCCTTCCTTGGCCTGGGGCTGGGCCAGCTGTGAGTGGAGATTACCCTCAGGATGGAGGAGTTGCCAAGGCAGCAGGCATTCTGGTGAGCAAGTTCTCAGGAGTTATTGCCTCACTTCGTCTTCATCAATGGCCGTAATGCTGTCAGGCCTCATCCTTGGCACCCCCCGCCAACCTGTTTATGGCATCTCTGGCTGCCCTTGTCTTGTTGCAAAAGAAGGAAGTTGGGAGAACCAGGAAATCACCAGAGGCTTTGCATTTCTTAGCACAAAACCATGTTCTGTGTGGAGGTGCAATTCCTGTTGGACTAGGGTTGTGATTAACTGTGTACTGGATCCAGGGAAGTGGTCAGGGGAATATGGGTTGGCTTTGACTTTGGTAATGAATTCTGGAAGTTCTTATTCGTTGTACCCTCTTGAATTATGTTTCTAACCACGAATGTGGGTGTGTTCTCTAACCTGGTCTTCCTTTCATTGTAGGTGCAGTGTTAACAGCTCCATTTTCTTTGCCCTGGGACTGGTGTCAGCGGGATCCACAACATGCTTAGAAAAGAAACCTGCAAGATCCCACAAGTTCTTAAACTTGGTTGGCTTGGAAGGGACTTGATAGCCCCTAGTGGGTTTGAAAAAGTCTGTTGCAATTTGTGACCTGTCCTCTGAGCTTTTCCCCCTCATTTTGTCTTCAGAGGTTTGTGTATTCAAATCTTAGAGAAGGGTTTGAAATAATTTATTCCTCCAGTCTCTGGTTCTGAGAACCTACTAGAGTGGCCACTGTAGCTCCCAGGAATGAATAAGACA
Source organism: Alouatta palliata (assembly GCA_004027835.1). Classification (NCBI taxonomy): domain Eukaryota; kingdom Metazoa; phylum Chordata; class Mammalia; order Primates; family Atelidae; genus Alouatta; species Alouatta palliata. The sequence continues at coordinate 16,082 of PVKV010030093.1, read as the reverse complement.
GTTTGCCCTTGCTGTTCTGGAGGCTGTCAGCTAGAGGAAGAGATGACTACAACCCACTAATTCACTAATTCAAATAAAGAGCTGGATAACAGCAGTGCTGATTTGCAGAGAAACATAGAAGGAGTAAATAATCTTGAAGGAGAGCTACAGGTTGGGGAGACTGGAGAGAAGGATGCCTGTGAATTGGACTTTGAGAAGAGGAGGATTCCAATAGGAAATAAAATGGAAGAAAAAATATACCAAATTGTTTTAAATGGGGAAAGGAACAGTTACACACTATTCTCATCAGCAAAGGACGGTGTTTGACCCTGTGATGGAGTCAGAAAGTGATCCTTACCTTTGAGGACAGAAGAAGGAAGGAAGAGACAATGGCATAGCACCTGGCCAGCCATGCTGGTTCCACAGTCAGGGCACAAAGGAAATATTTTGGGACTATGGAGAAGGGAGATGCTCGCCCGTCAAAAAATAGTTGGCACTTGGTTGTATTTCTCTTTTGAGTTTCTGCTTAGTTCATGATTTCCTGGAAAATGCCATCTCCTTCCCTTTCCCAGCTTCCATGCCACTGTCTTTCTACAAATGGAAGACAGTTAGTCCATCTCTTGCTAATGATAACAGCTACCATGTATGCACTAGCTATGGCATATGGTATCTTATTACATTCTCAATGTTCATATTATCTCCTAGTTTCTGTGACTCAGGAATTTGCATGTAGGATATGTAGCTGGATCCTCTGTCTCAGGGTCTCTCCTAAGCTACAATCAAAGTGTTGCCTGGGCCACATGGTCTTAAGGCTTGACTTGGGGGAGGATCTGCTTCTGAGCTCCTTCATGGGGTTGTTGGGAGGATTCGGCTCCTTGTGGGCTGTTGGCTGGAGGCGGTGCTTAGTTCTTTGCCGCATGATCCTCTCTGTTGGACAGCTCCCAGCAAGGCAACCTGATCATCAGAGCAGCAAGGGGAAAGGACCAAGAGGAAGTACAAGCAAGGTGGAAGTCATAGCCATCTTACGGCCGTCTTATGTCTCAGTCTTAGAAGCGACGTCTCATGCTATTTGCTGTAGTTTTTTCATCAGAGGTGAGTCACTAGGTCCAGCTCACACCCAAGTGGCGGAGATTAGATAAGTGCATGCATCCCAGGATGGGAGCCAATGTAGAAGCTCACTGCCACAACCACTCTCTAAAATAGGGATTCTGTCCCTTTTAGAAAAGGAAACCGAAGCCTTGCTGCGGTTCATACACCAAGTGGCAGAACCAGAATGTGAACCAGCAGTGCTCCAAAGCCCACCTCTTTCCATGACATCAGGCTGCCCCTGGTGGCTGGTTGAAGTCTTTCAGGACAGAATGGATGAGGCATTACCCCCAAGTCACCTGTTCAGGTGGCTTGCTTGACAGCTGCCCAGCCTCACACTGAGGTTTAGACTCAAGCCTGCATCCCTTTTCTATTCTCCCGGATCCTGAAAGCATTTCTTTCCATTCCAGTGTTAGACAGTAGTGAGGTACAGGAGAAGCCAAATACGTGATATTCTCTGTGCAGCTCCTGTCCCAAAGCCTCTCGCTAACTTCCCAGGGTCTGGTTGAAAGCACTTGAATGAGAACATGCACCTTGCCATAATGTACTTTCTCCACAGATGATTAATCAGGAGCGTCCCCGTATGGTTTGGCACAGATGGAGGTGAAAGAGAGAGCCAAACCGTAAATCCAAATAGATTTATAGCTTCCCCATCCATCCCATTGTTACATCAGGACGGCTGTGTTTCCCTGTACTGCTTGAAGATATGGAAGAAGTTTTGCATACTGGCAGCCTCCAGAGAGGCTAAACCCACCAGGCAGTTTTTTTGGTTGAAAGTAATCAAGGGGACATTGGTTTGGAGGAACTTAAAACTTTTGCCTTAGTTGATAGAAACTGCTTTATAGAAGTTCCAAAAGAAACTGTTAAGGCACTTAATATTTGCTGCTTTAAATTGATGTTCTTTCTTCTTTTTTTCTTTTTTCTGAGATGGAGTCTTGCTCTGTTGCTCAGGCTAGAGTTCAGTGGCAAGATCTCAGCTCACTGCAACTTCCACCTCCCTAGTTCAAGTGATTCTCCTGCCTTAGACTCCCAAATAGATTACAGGCGCATACCACCATGCCCAACTAATTTTTCATATTTTTAGTAGAGATGGGGTTTCACCACGTTGGCCAGGCTGGTCTTGAACTCCTGACCTCCAGTGATCCACCTGCCTCTGCCTCCCAAAGTGCTGGGATTACAGGCGTGAGCTACTGCACCCAGCCTGAAGTTCTTTTTCATTTGCATTTTTCCCTCTGTTTTGAAACTTCTCAAAGATTATGATCTTTATATCCACACATCTCTACTCATCTTGCCCACGGTAGGTGCCTGACAACTCTGTTTTCAAAGCGTGTGTAACTAGCTCTTTAATGAATTTAAACAGCCATCTTTGTATTCATTTTAGTTCAGTCTTTTATCTTTTCTGAAGTCTAGAGTGACAGACATTGCCCCACACTTGTAGCAGTTCATACCTATAGCGGTTCATTCAGTCTATATGGCCAGGAGGTGGTGTTACATGAATTTGTTATTGCATGTGTAAGACTTTTATACTTACTGAAGAAATTTTCTGATGAGCTCATGGTAGTTTATGCTGATTCTGTGAAATGCAGCTCTATGAGGGCCATCTGTTGTCTGTTCCTGGTCTTGTCTTGATTTCTGGGTCTGTGGTACACGGGACCCTGACCCGCGCTGTGCCATAGCTTCTTTTCTTTGTTTGTTTTGTTAGAAAACAGTAAACCATCTCTATCTGAAAAGAAGTGATGACAGACAAGCTTCTCAGTAAAAGGAACGTTGGCCCAGGAACCAGACCTCTGTGTAAAACCTGCTCCATTTATGCTATTGTCCCTTTTATGAGTGGCAGTAAAAATACTTACTTGTCCTGCCATCTCCTTGCCACATGGCCTTCATCTAGCAAGTTACCTTCTGAGCCCAGTTTGACCTGTCTCTATAATGAGATTACTGTTGTTATCCTGGTGACCTTACGGGGTGAATGTGGGAACCACAAGAAGTAATGAATGTAAGCCAGTCTACTGCATGATGTTAATGATGACAATAATGATTGTAACAGCTGTCGTGTACCACACAGTCACTATGTGTTGGCAAGTGTATTAAGTACTTTATGTGAATGTTCTAATTTAATCCCCATAACAATACTATGAAGTGGATGGGATATGCCCATTTTACAGATGAGAACGCTCAGGCCTAGAAAGGTTCAGTGGCTTGCCTGAGGTTATACAGCTAGGAAGTTATGAAGGCAGAATTTAAACCCAGACAGCCCAACTCCCAAATCCATGAATTGTTTTATCTACACAAAACTGCTGCACACCAAAAAGCACTATATAAACACACGATTATGTTACCTTTCCTCCACTTTATACAGTGTAAGGTGTTGCTGTTTTATTTTTCACATTTAGCCACAGAGTACATTGAAATCTGTGGCCGTTCACAAAGTAAGAAGCATGTAAGATTTTCAACATGGGTGCCCAAGACCATTCAATTGGGAAAGGACAGTCTTTTCAATTAACTGTGCTGGGAAAACTGGATATCAGGGATTAATGTTCAGAATATGTAAAGAATGCTGACAACTTAAAAACAAAGAAAGAAACAAAAATTCGGAAATGGACAGAGGGCTTACATAGATATTTCTCCAAAACAGATATGCAGATGGCCAAAGCATACGTGAAAACATGCCCAGCATCGTTATTCATTAGGGAGATGCAAATCAAAAGCACAACAAGATGCCACTTCACACGCATTAGGAAGCTACTATCCCCAAAATGGAAAATAGCAAGTGTTGACAAGGATGTGGAGACATTGGAATCCTGGTGCATCGATTGTGGGAATGTAAAATGGTGCAGCCCCTGAAGAAAGCAGAAGGAGGCTTCTCAAAAAGTTAAGCATAGAATGACTGTACGATCCAGCAATTTCACCTCTAGGTATATGCCCAAAAGAATTGAAAGTAGGGGCTCGCACAGATGCCTGCACTTCAGTGTTCATAGTGGCATTATTCACTACAGCCAAAAGGTAGAAGCAACCCAAATGTCTATCAACAGACGAACGGATAAACAAAACGTGACATATATATATACACAATGGAATATTATTCAGCTTACAAAAGAAATGACATTCTGATACATGCTACAACATGAGCGAACCTTGGAAATATTATGCTAAGTGAAATAAGCCAGACACAAAAAGACAAATATTGTATGATTCCACCTGTATGAGGTACTTAGAATAGGCAAATTCTCAGAGAAAGAAAGCAGAATACAGATCATCAAAGGATGAGAGAAGAGGGGAATGGAAAGTTCTTATCTAATGGATAGAATTTCTGATTTTTTTCTGGAAATGGATGGTGTTGACGGTTGCCCAACATTGTAAATGTGCTTAATGCCACTGAATTGTACACTTAAAAATGGTTAAAATGGTGAAATTTACGTTACGTGTATTTAACCACAATGGGAAAAAATGTTTACGCATGTAAGAAATCTTACTTTAGAATATTTAGGTCTTGTTAATTTGAATTGTTTCATTAAAAATAATTTGGATTATGTGTCTCACTATTTAAAAATAACATTTCATTGGCGAAAAAGTAGAAAAGTAGACAAACCAAAAGAGGAAAAATAAAACATTCATTATCCTAGACATAGCTACATTTAAAACCTTGTGTCCTTCTAGACTGTTTCATTTCCCTCCTTCTCTTTTTTTCCCTTTTGATTCAGTTCTGCACCCTTCCATTCTTCAGGAACGTTGAGGTCACCTTTTTTGTGTGTGTGAGTTCTCATCTATACCAGAGTTTAGTCTTACCCATCTAATGGGGGGAAACACTTTCTAAAACTAAGCGAAGTGATAAAACACTGAAAAGAAGCCAAGAAATGTGTGATCAGAATGCTCAGATTCATGCTGAGACCATTTGGAAGTTGCTTTGGAAGGGACAACTTTCAGTATGCTGCTCCCAGAATTCTGAAGTCATGTGGCCAAAGAAATGATCTGCAGTGTTAAATTTAATTCATATCAGAGAACAAAATAATAATTTTGTAGTAGCTGCGATTAGTTCCTTCATTCTAGCCTCTTTGATGGGTTACAGGGCAGAGAAACAACTGCTTAGCTGCATTCTTGGTCTACATATAACTTATTTGTGGACATTAGAGTCCCGTGTCTGCTCAAACAAGAGCCTGCTGTAGCTCTACCTTTCTCTCTCGGATTATGCAAAATAATTATATATAATTATTATTTTAATTATTATCCAGCTAATCATAGAGTACGTTTCTATCATTCTTTATCTGTAACAATATAAAAAGTGAATTGAGGCCAGGTGTGGTGGCTCACACTTGTAATCCCAGAACTTTGGGAGTCTGAGGCAGGAGGATGGCTTAAACCCAGGAGTTCCAGACTGGGCTGGGCAGCATAGCAAGACCCCACCTTTACATTAAAAAAAAAAAAAAAAAAAAAGAGGGTGAATTGATGGTTATGGAGCCAGGGATCTTCTGCTCCAGAGGGGGCACTCTTCTTGCCCTTGAGTATGAGCGGTTCTGCCAAGGCAGGCTTTGGATGGGCATTCCCTTCAGGAGCTTTTCCCACTGTGGTTCTAGTCTCTCCTGCTACCTGTGGTTGCTTGGAAGAAGGAAACATTACTGAAGCTGAGATTTGGCTTGTGGGGTCAGAGAAGGACTGAAAGCAAGCCTGGTTTCTAGGGGCAGCGTGGATCTGGTGCCAATTTGGTGTTTCACAGTATTCATTCCCTATAGGGCTGTCTGTCTCACTTCTTAAATACAGTTTCAAGAGTGAAGTGAGGACCCAACTTGGAATTTCTATTTTAATTATTTTAGGTCCTCTTAGGAAATTACGTCCAGTAATTTCCATTTCCTCTTGGCTCTGTTCCATGCGTTTTTGTCTAGCTGTGCACCTGAGGCATGATGCCTACTTGGGCCAGCTTCCTTTGGCCTCTACGGCTCCTCCTAGCTCCTGCCCTGTGTGTGTAGGCCATGACAGGGCTGTTGGGTCTTCTGGGAGTTGGCACATCGTTTGGTAGATTTCCTCCTCTGGGGAACATTTCGGATGGTCCTCAAGTTTATCCTGATCCTTTCCATTATTCTGCTCAGCTCTTAAAGCTATCATAACGCTCTCTCCAAATAAATCTTAAAGATCATTAATTAATTCACTCATTCAACAAATATGTATAAAGCATTTACATGTCAGGGCCTCTGTTAAGCACAGGACATAGTTATGAATGAGAAAATCCCTATCCCTGAGTTCAGCTGAAATGAAGAAGTAGGTAGGTTCTCAGCTCTCTACACATAATTGCGTAGTTCTTAGACAATGAGTATAATCACAGAGTTTTAGGAGCATAGAACATGTGTAATGATTACTCCTGTTCGCTCTTCCTCCTTTAGCTTCTGAGATAATCACGAACCCGCTTCTCTTCCTGCCTCTTTGACCAACCACGAAATGTGGGCATTAACCAGGATTCGATCCCAGGTTCTCGCCTCTCATCATGCCATATGGGTCTTTTTTCCTTTCTGCATGTTTTTTTCTTCCTCGTGGACTTCAGCTACCACCAATTGCTGATGAGCTCTCAGTTTATTTCTCTGTGTGGGACCTCTCTCCTGAGCTCTAAATGTTATTCCACTGCCTATTGAAAATATGTCCCACTGGGACCTCCAATTGAACATGTAAAAATCTTCATCCTTTTCCAAACCTGCCATCTTGATCATCATCTTCCCAGTCCCACAGAAACCTGGAACTCTAGCAACTGGTCCAGTAACTCCATCACTTACATTACTTTTCCTCCCACGCTCATCTCCCAATTGAGAAGTTGATTCTTAACTTTCTGCATATTTCACCTCCTCTGGAAATTCTCATCGCTACCTTCTCCCTCTTAGTCTAGGCCAGCGCCTTTCAAGCTGTTTTACTGGAGTCCTTTCAGGGGCTTCTGAGGTTGGCATGGAAAGCGGTGTTAAGTAGGCTGGATTATGGGCGTTCTGTCCCTGACTCAACCAGAGCAACTTCAGGTTTATCTGTGTTTGCGTATTGTTTGAAGAGCATCCAGTAGCTAAACATTTGAAAACCACTGGTCTTAAATCCTTAGCATTTATTTCCTGGATTTTGGCAGGGGTCCAGCAAACCACATCTCCCTGTTCTTCACCCCTCGAATCCAGTGGTTCTTAGCCTTTTCTTAGCTGGGCAGGTTGATGTTCACACGCCGGGCGCACTTCCTGTTGTGTGTAACACCTAATGTACAATAAAACCATTAGAATGCCAGCGAATGAGTGTGGTGCTATTGTAGACATAACCTTGAATCCACCCTCATGTATTAAAATAAGTATATCCTCTCTGGTCTTTAACTATCATATGTGATAAAAGGCTTGCAACACATCTCCCAGACGATCTCTACTCTGCTCTAACCCACTCTGATCCACACTTGTTGCCGCCTTCTACACGTGGGAATCTCAGTCATTCTCCTGCTCGACACACTTCAGTGCCTCCAGATTGGCTCTCAGATGTGTTTCAGCTCCTTAGCGTGGCTGGCAAGTTCTGCATGATCTGGTCCTGGCTAACCTTCCCAGCTTCAGCTCTTGCCCCAATTCCCCATGCGCAAATCATACCCACCCAGCACCCACCCAGGCTGGCCAGGCTTCTGGGCATTTGCTTATGCTGTTCCTTCTGCCCATCACTGCCCCTTCCCTTCTCCTCTCCCTTCAGCCTGCATCTTCAACTCCAAATGATTTTTTTTCGATAAAACAGTTTCATACTTCCCAGTAACTGCCACCTGCATGCTCCCTCAATCCCTTCTTCCTTTCTTGCTGGGTAGCAAGGATAGTTAGTCACATCTTAATCCAATAGTTTTTTCAGTTCTATTTATTTCTTAAATGACTTGCTCCTCTCCTTACTCAGTCCTGATCTATTTTAGCTTTTCATTTCAGAAAACTTTCAAATGTGCCGGAAAGTTGCAATAATAGTAAGCCTTCCCATACCCTTCAGCTGCCTTCACCCGTTGTTAACACCTGGCCGCATTCGCTTCTATCTTTTTCTCCTTGTCTCTTTACATATGTGTGTGTATGGGGGGGTGTTTAAAAACACCCCCCCCACACACACACACACATTCACATTGCTATTATTATTTGCTTAACCATGTGAGAGTAATTGTATACACCAGTACCCTTTAACACTCAAGGCTTCAGTAGAAGATCTCCTGTAACATTTTTTTTAACATATCCATGACACATTGATCAAATTCTGGATATTTAACACTGAAAACAATTTATTATCTAACAGGGAGTTCATATTCCTACTTTCAATTGTCTGTATACTGTTCTTTATAGCAATTTTTTCTGGCCCAGGACCACCAATTTATTGGTAAAGACCATCTCCAAATGCTATTTGCTCCTTGAAGTATTTTTAAATTCCCTTTTGCCTGTTGGCAACGACCACTCCTGTATTCACTTTTACGCTCCAGTCTTCCATCACAGTGTGTATAATATTTCATCACGTGTGCCTGTTTAGGTGTTTTGGTCTTCCTCACCAGACTGCAAACTCCTTGAGAAAAGAGGTGGTATCTCATTAATCACTGTCTCCCCAATGCCTGCTATACAAATGGATTCAGTGCTGAGTATTAATGACTAGCTTGGATTGGATATTTGAAACTCTCAGTCCACGGTGATGCTTTTCTTTTTGCTTTCTTCTCCTCCGTGTTATTTAAGCGTTTGTGTGATGGTAAGCTGGTAGGATGGGGGAGCGCACCCTGGACTGAGCATGAGGAGACCCTGATCCGAATCCCAGTTCTGTTTCTAACCAGAAAGATTGCCTGAAGTAACTTATTTCATCTCTGTGAATTTCAGCTCCTTCTTCCCTGTTGTGTAGTTAGCATTACTTGCTCTGCCTACCTCACTGAGGTGTTGGGAAAATCAAACAAGGGAGTATTACAATGTTTTGAAACGGTGATGTTATTTCTGAGGCCATATGGTTCTCTGCCTGCAAGGTGTGTTTTTAGTTCCAGGTCTGTTGGGATCACCGTGTTTCCATATCTCACTCTGGGGCTCTCACTCTGTCTTCTGGGAGGCTGGAAGTGCTGGGTGTGTGCGTGAAGCACACAGACCAGCAGTTGGCTTAGGCTCCTCAAGCTGGGTTAGCTGTAGTGGGTTAAATAGTAAACCTCCAACATTCATGTCCATCTCCAACCTCAGAATGTGACCTTATTCAGAAGTAGGGTCTTTGTAGGTGTGATTTTAAGTTAATACGAGGTCATCCTGCATTAGTATGAGGCCTTAAATCCAATGACCGGTGTCGTTACAAGGAAGCCATCTGAGCACACACAGGGATCAAGGCCCGGTGACCATGGCAGCAGAGACTGGAATGACGCAGCTACAAGCCAAGGAACACCAGAAATTGCCAGGAGACACCAGCACCTGGGAGCATACAAGGAAGGGTTCTTCCACAGAGCCCTAGGACGAAGCACGGCCCTACTGACACCTTGATTTCAGATTTCTTCCAGAAATGAGAGAGAATACATTTCTGTTGTTTTAAGCCATCCAGTTTTTTGGGTAATTTGTTTTGGCAGCCCTAGGAAATGAATATAGTGACTTTCCCCTCACTACCTGCATGACATCTGTGTTAGCAGAACCTTTCTGCTGGAGCCAACCAGGCGAGTGAAAGAGGTGGAAAGGGGTGGAACTAGGTCGTGAAGGCCCGTGCCTCTCTAAACCACTCTGCAGATTTTAATTCTATGGGAGGATTTGTGGTCTGCTCAGAAGACAGAGCAGGAGGGTCTCTGGTTGGCCCCAGGAGCGTGCCCCATCTTCTTCCATGATCTTAGGAGACGTGATCTGTGGTAAGGGTGTACACAGCCGGAACTTTCCACCTAGGCTCCAGCGTCCTCAGGATGGGCTCTCTGGATAGTTTCATTGGCAGCTTTAGCTTGTGAGCTCACTGAGCTTTGGGAGGGCTTGTCATGGCCTCGAGGGAGTTGGCTCACTTATTAGTGGAGTCTGGAGATTTGGGCCTATGCCTGCCGGTGCCGTTTGATGCTGAAGGAGATATTGCATCTATGATCCTGGTGCCTCTTCTCTGCCAAGGCATGTCCTCACCAGGGCTGCTCTCCTTCCCTGATGCAAGAAAGAACTACTCTACTCCTCAAGGTGCCCTTGTGGACCACTGGCCCCTTGCCTTTCCTCTATGGGGAAAATGGTATCTGGGCAGGTGCCATTGTCCAGCCCTGCCTTGTGAGTGTTGGAGAACAAGAAGGAGGAAGAGAAGGAGAACAGGAGGACACAGAGCTGACAGTCTTTCCTCAAATTGAAATCAGCTCCAGGGGCCACCCACTTCCACTGTTATGATGTCACACAAAGGAGCAGCCGCTGGAGGGGTGGAGGAGACTCATGAAGTCATCTGGCTCAGTGCCCTCTTCAATGCCACCAGGATGGTAGAGATTGGAGCCTGTTCCTGGCAGCTGTGCCCTTGAATACCTGAGGCCACACAGCGGCAAAATCAGGGGATGTGCTCATTGGGCCAATGTCCATCTACTCACCTGGGATGATCTACTGGGCTCTCACACAATCAGCAAATCCAGACTCCTTACCTTAAAGACTGTATTAGTCTCTCACCATCAGACCACAGCCTCAGCTTCTCTTGGGATAATTGGAGACGGCTGATAATGAATGTGAAAAGATGATTCATGTTATATTTAGGCAAGACTCTGGGTGTGCATGTGAAGGCGAATTGCTCAAAGTTGTGTTGGGGTGCTGCTGATTATATCAAAGCCTCTGGGGGAGGCAGGGGAAGACAAAATGTAATGCTGCAAATTTTAATATTCTAAGGAAGCCTTCACCTAAGAAATTTTCTAGAAAATGATCTGTGGCCATTGTTGACTTTGCCTTCATATCCTCCAGAAAATACTTTGTTGTTTTAAAGTTCTTTAGGGAAAGAAAGTGAGAGAGACTGACCTTATCCTTATGTAATGATCAAATGTAGCTTGATGAAATTGCCAAAGTCAACAGGAAACAGGGGAGCAGAGCTCCTACGAATTTGAGAAAGAAGCGGGTAACATTTGGCCTTGTCTCCTCCCCTGCCTCTTCCTCTGCTCTGTGGGGTTAGCACCTTGTCAAATGTCTATCTGATCCTAGTGAGAAAACTCCAGTGAGTGACTGTGTTGACCTATTTGAGAAGTTTCATGATGCCACCAGTGTTATTTTGTGCTGAGAACCACTCCAACTGATGACAGCTGGATTTACTTCCTCCCTGCCTCCTCCTCCTTCTTCTTCATCTTCATCTTCATCTTCTTCTTCTTCTCTTGCTTCAAAATCATGGCACCCCTCGCTGTAAAAGCTGAGGGAGTCAATTAGAGTTAAAGAATTCCATCTGTAGCCTCATTCCTTTCTCCTACAAGGGAAAGGCAGGGGTCAGGTGTGAGACATGGATCAAATGTTTCTGCGTTTCTCCTCTGTCTCAAAGGGAGATGAATTATGTTGTAGCTTAAACAAACTTTAAAGCAACAGAAGTTAAAAGAGACAAAGAGGGACATTATATAATGGTAAAAGGCCTTGTCCAACAGGAAAATATCACAATCCTAAACATATATACACCTAACACTGGAGCTCCCATGTTTACAAAACAATCACTAATAGACCTAAGAAATAAGATAGACAGCAGCACAATAATAGTGGGAAACTTCTTTTTTTAAATTATACTTTAAGTTCTGGGGTACATGTGCAGATCATGCAGGTTTGTTACATAGGTATACGCGTGCCATGGTGGTGGTTTGCTGCACCCATTGCCTTGTTATCTACATTAGATATTTCTCCTAATGCTATCCCTCCCCAATCCCCCTACCCCCTGCTATTCCTCCCCTAGTCCCCACCCCCCAGGTCCTGCTGTGATGTTCCCACTCCACTGACAGCACTAAACAGGTCATCAAGACAGAAAGTCAACAAAGGAACAATGGATTTAAATTATACCTTGGGCCGGGCGTGGTGGCTCACGCCTGTAATCCTAGCACTTTGGGAGGCCAAGGCGGGTGGATCACGAGGTCAAGAGATCGAGACCATCCTGGTCAACATGGTGAAACCCCGTCTCTACTAAAAATACAAAAATTAGCTGGGCATGGTGGCACGTGCCTATAGTCCCAGCTACTCGGGAGGCTGAGACAGGAGAATTGCTTGAACCCAGGAGGCAGAGGTTGCAGTGAGCCGAGATCGCGCCATTGCACTCCAGCCTGGGTAACAAGAGCGAAACTCCGTCTCAAAAAAAAAAATAAATAAATAAAAATAAATAAAATAAATAAATAAATAAATAAATTATACCTTGGAACAAATGGACTTAACAGATATATAGAGAACATTTCATCCAACAACTGCAGAATACACATTCTATCCAACCGTGCGTGGAACTTTCTCTCATGTAGACCTGTGACAGGCCATAAAATGAGTCTCAATAAATTTCAGAAAATTGAAATTATATCGAGCACTCTCTCAGACCACAGTGGAATAAAACTGGAAATCAACTCCAAAAGGAACCTTCAAAACCGTGCAAATACATGGAATTTAAATAACCTGCTCCTGAGTGAGCATTGGGTCAAAAACAAAATCAAGATGGAAATTAAAAACTTCTTCCAACCGAATGACAATAATGACAAAACCTATCAAAACCTCTGGGATACAGCTAAGGTGGTGCTGAGAGGAAAGTTCATAGCCCTACATGCCTACATCAAAAAGTCTGGAACAGCACAAACCAACAATCTAAGGTCACACCTCAATAAACTAGAGAAACAAGAGCAAACCAAACCCAAACCCAGCAGAAGAAAGGAAATAACAAAGATTAGAGCAGAACTAAATGAAATTGAAAAAAAAAATGCCAAAGATAAATGAAACAAAAAGCTGGTTCTTTGAAAAGATAATAAAATTGACAGACCATTAGCAAGATTAACAAAGAAAAGAAGAGAGAAAATCCATATAACCTCAATAAGAACAGAAACAGGAGATATTACAACTGACACCACTGAAATACAAAAGATCATTCAAGGCTACTATGAACACCTTTATGCACATAAACTAGAAAACCTAGAAGAGGTGGATACATTTCTGGAAAAATACAACCCTCCTAGCTTAAATCAGGAGGAATTAGATACCCCGAACAGACTAATAACAAGCAGCAAGATTGAAATGGTAATTTAAAAATTACCAGCAAAAAAGTCCAGGACCAGATGGAATCACAGCAGAATCCTACCAGACATTCAAAGAAGAATTGGAACCAATCCTTTTGACTGTTCCATAAGATAGGGAAAGAAAGAATCCTCCCTAACTCATTCTATGAAGCCAGCATCACCCAAATACCAAAACCAGAAAAGGACACAACCAGAACAGAAAACTACAGACCAATATCCCTGATGAATATAGACGCTAAAATCCTTAGCAAAATACTAGCCAACCAAATCTAACAACGTATCAAAAAGATAATCCACCATGATCAAGTGGGTTTCATACCAGGGATGCAAGGACGGTTTAACATATGCAAGTCAATAAATGTAGTACACCACATAAACAGAATTAAAAACAAAAATCACATGATTATCTCAATACATGCAGAAAAAGCATTCAACAAAATCCAGCATGGCTTTATGATTAAAACCCTCCGCAAAATTGGCATACAAGGGACATAACCTTAATGTTATAAAAGTCATCTATGACAAACCCACAGCCAACGTAATACTGAATGAGGAAAAGTTGAAAGGATTCCCTCTGAGAACTGGAACGAGACAAGGAGGCCCACTCTCACCACTCCTCTTCAACATAGTACTGGAAGTCCTAGCCAGAGCAATCAGACAAGAGAAAGAAATAAAGGACATCCAAATCAGTAAAGAGGAAGTCAAACTGTCATTGTTTCCTGATGATAAGATCATTTACCTTGAAAACCCTAAGGACGACTCCAGAAAGCACCTAGAACTGATAAGAGAATTCAGTAAAGTTTCCGGATACAAGATTAATGTACACAAATCAGTAGCTCTTCTAAACACCAGCAGCAACCAAGCAGAGAACAAAATCAAGAACTCAATCCCTTTTACAATAGCTGCAAAAAATTAAAATACTTAGGAATATACCTAACAAAGGAGTCAAAAGGCCTCTACAAGAAAAACTATAAAACACTGCTGAAAGAAATCATAGGCGACACAAACAAATGGAAACATAACCCATGTTTATGGATGGATAGAATCAATATTGTGAAAATGACCATACTGCCAAAAGCAATCTACAAATTGAATGCAATCCCCATCAAAATACCACCATCATTCTTCACAGTTAGAAAAAACAATTCTAAAATTCATATAGAACCAAAAAGACCCTACATAGCCAAAGCAAGACTAAGCAAAAAGAACAAATCTGGAGGCATCACACTACCTGATTTCAAATTATACTATAAAGCCATAGTCACCAAAACAGCATGGTGCTGGTATAAAAATAGGCACATAGACCAATGGAACAGGATAGAAACCCAGAAATAAACCCAAATACTTACACCCAACTGATCTTTGACAAAGCAACCAAAATCATAAAGTGGGGAGAGGACACCCTTTTCAACAAATGGTGCTGGGATGATTGGCTAGCCACATGTAGAAGAATGAAACTGGATCCTCATCTCTCACCTTATACGAAAATCAACTCAAGATGGATTAAAGGCTTAAACCTAAGACCTGAAACTATAAAAATTCTAGATGATAACATTGGAAAAACCCCTCTAGACATTGGCTTAGGCAAGGATTTCATGACCAAGAACCCAAAAGCAAATGCAATAAAAACAAAGATAAATAGCTGGGACCTAATTAAGCTAGCTTTTGCACAGCAAAAGGAACAGTCAGCAGAGTAAACAGACAAGTAGGAGAAAATCTTCACTATCTATACATCTGACAAAGGACTAATATCCAGAATCTACAATGAACTCAAACAAATCAGTAAGAAAAAAAAAATCCCATCAAAAAGTGGGCTAAGGACATGAATAGACAATTCTCAAAAGAAGATATACAAATGACCAACAAACATGTGAAAAAATACTCAACATTACTAATGATCAGGGAAATGCAAATGAAAACCACAATGCAATACTACTATACTCCTGAAAGAATGGCCATGATCAAAAAATCAAAAACCAGTAGATGTCGGCATGGATGCAGTGAACCGGGAACACTTGTACATTGCCGGTGGGAATGTAAACTAGTACAGCCACTATGGAAAACAGTGTGGTGATTCCTTAAATAAAGTGGGTCTACTATTTTATCCAGACATCCCACTACTGGGTATCTACCCAGAAGAAAAGAAATCATTATTCGAAAAAGATACTTGTACATGTATGTTTATAGCAGCACAATTTACAATTACAAAATTGTGGAACCAACCCAAATGCCCATTAATCAACAAGTGGATAAAGAAACTGTGAGAGAGAGAGGTATATATATATGATGGAATATATGTATATATGATGGAATACTACTCAGCTGTTAATTTATTCCTTTTTATGGCTGAGTAATATTCCATCATATATATATATATATATATATACACACACACACACACACACTCCACCATATATATATGATATATATGGTATATATACATATATATGTATATATGGTAAATATATGTATATATGGTATATATGTGTGTATATATCATATATATCATATATATTATATATCATATATTTATATATAGAGACATATATGATATATATATGATGGAATATATACATAATAAATATATCATATATATGATATATATATATGATATATTTATTATGTATATATTCCATCATATATATATTATATATATATGATGGAATATATACATAATAAATATATCATATATATGATATATATATATGATATATTTATTATGTATATATTCCATCATATATATATCATCATATATATATAACATCATATGTGTGTGTGTGTGTGTGTGTGTGTGTGTATGTATGATGGAATACTACTCAGCCATAAAATCATCATATATATATAACATCTTATATATATGTGTGTGTGTGTGTGTGTGTGTGTGTGT
>PVKV010030092.1:0-22709 GCA_004027835.1 Alouatta palliata | reverse complement strand
TTCCAGCTTGGATTCATTCTCTCCATCACATTCAGGTACACCTATCAAACGTAGATTAGGTCTTTTCACATAGTCCCACATTTCTTGGAGACTTTGTTCATTCCTTTTTACCCTTTTTTCTCTACTCTTGCCTTCTCGGTTTTTTTCATTGAGTTGATCTTCGAGCTCTGATATCCTTTCTTCTGCTTGGTCGATTCGGTTGTTGAAACTTGTGTATGCTTCACAAAGTTCTTGTGTTGTGGTTTTCAGCTCCATCAATTCACTTACATTCCTCTCTAAGTTGGTTATTCTTGTTAGCATTTCGTCAGACTGGTTCTTAGTTTCTTTGCGTTGGGTTAGAACAAGTTCTTTTAGCTCACTGAAGTTTCTTATTACCCACCTTCTGAAGCCTGATTCTGTCATTTCATCACACTCATTGTCCATCCAGCCTTGTTCCTTTGCTGGTGAGGAGTTGTGATCCCTTGTAGGAGGAGAGGTGTTCTGGTTTCGGGTGTTTTCCTCCTTCTTGCGCTGGTTTCTTCCCATCTTTGTGGATTTATCTATGTGTGGTCTTTGTGGTTGGTGATTTTCAGATGGGGTCTCTCACTGGATGTCCAGTTATTGGATGATGAAGTTATTTCTTTCTGTTTCTTAGTTTTCCTTCTAACAGTCTGGCCCCTCTGCTGTAGGACTGCTGAGGTCCACTCCCGGCCCTGCTTGCCTGGGGATCACCTGCAGCGGCTGTAGAACAGTAAGGGTTGCTGCCAGTTTCTTCTTCTGCTATCTTTGTCCCGGAAGATTACCCACCAGATGTCAGTCTGAGCTCTCCTTTATGAGGTGACTCGTTGGATATACAGGGGTCAGGGAGCTGCTTGAGGCGACAGAGTATTCTTTATAGTAGCTCAAGTGCTGAGCTGTGAGCTCCGTTGTTCATTCAGAGTTGCTGGGCAGGTACGTTTAAGTCTGCTGCAGCAGAATTCATAAACCCCTTTTTTTTTTTCCCAGGTGCTCTGTCCCGAGGAGTTAGGGCTTTATTTATGAGTTTCCCTTGTGCTGCTGCCTTTTTCTCAGGGCTGCCTTGCCCAGCGATGAGGCAGCCTTGTCACTGCCTGCAGAGGCTTTGCTGAGCTGCTGTGGGCTCCGTCCAGCTGCCGTGTGAACTTCCCTGCAGTCCAGTTTATACCGGTGTAGTTAGAACTGCCTCTGCAATGGCAAACCACCTCCATAGTGGCAGACTGCCTCAGTAATGGCAGACGCCCCTCCCCCACAGAGCTGGACCGTCCCGGGTTCAGCTGTGCTTGCTGTGAAACTCTCGATCCAGAGCGTTTCTGATGGCTATTTTTTTTGTGTGTGGGGGTGGGACCGAGCCTGATCACCTGGCTCCCTGCCTCAGAGCATCTTTTTTAGTTGAATGGTCGACTGTCTCCCAGGTTTTCCAGCCGCCTGTTGAAAAGGCGCCGGGATCTGTGTGATTTCCTGTGCAGTGACCCACTGCGCCGGCTGAAACCGCGGGTGCTGACTTTTTTTGCCTGGGAAATCTCCTGGCCTGGTTGCCTATTTCAGTCCCCTTTTTTAATCAGATGAATGGGTGGCTCTGCCTTCCCGGAGCTCCAATTGCCAGCTAAAACGGCACCCGGACCCACGTATTTTGTATGGGGTACCTCTGCGCCGGGGCGCCGCTCCAAACAGCGGTGGTGAAAACAGCCGCGCCAGCGAAAACAGCAGCGCCGGCCGCACCAGTGAAAATAGCGGCGCCGGCCAAACCAGCTGCGCTGGTGACCCTTGGGGCTCCTCCCCCTGGGAATATCCTGGTCTGTGGGCAATAAAAATCCGTCTGGGAATGTGGCGTCCACTCACCCTCCACGCTTTCACTGGGAGCTGCAATCCTCAGCTGCTCCTAATCGGCCATCTTGGATCTCTGTGCTTATTTTTTTAAAAAAAATTGTCACCAGGAACAGAAAACCAAACACCGCATATTCTCACTCATAGACGGGTGTTGAACAATGAGAACACATGGACACAGGGAGGGGAGCATCTCACACTGGGGTCTGTTGGGGGGAAAAAGGGGAGGGACAGCAGGGGGTAGGGAGTTGGGGAGGGATAGCATGGGGAGAAATAACAGATACAGGTGATGGGGAGGAAGGCAGCAAATCACACTGCCATGTGTGTACCTATGTAACAATCTTGCATGTTCTTCACATGTACCCCCAAACCTAAAATGCAATAAAAAGTATATATATAAAAAAAAAAAAGTGTCACTTACTAAGTCTTCAGTTCTAAGAGACAAAAGGCACAATTTTTAAATAGTCCATTTTACAGATGAGAAAGACAAGACCCTGAAAGACTGACTCCCTAGCTATGGAGCTAGGATAAGCCAAACAGTTCAGCTCCAGAGTTCCTGGCCCAACTGTGATATTAAACCACCTTCCATGGCTCTGAGACACTGACTGGGTGCGTGTTTATCAGTAAGTCAGGATTTGTGACATTAATGACAGACAGAGCAAACAAGACTAGCACCATATTATTCATTCTTCCTCCTGCCGCCACTTGTCCATTGTCAATATAACAGTATTTGGAGAGAACCAATCTCAGATAATTGAACACACAAACAACCTTTCCTCTAAAATGATAGTTTCTAGAGCCAGTAGCTGTGAAAGAGATGAATCTATACTTTTCACTGTCATCCGGGAGAAAATGCACACTCTCTAACGCTTGGTCTTGTGTACTTACTTTTCTTTCTTTCAAGAGTCCACCTTTACTTGAGAAATCCATGCCTTGGGCAATTTGTCTTTTTGCAAAGAACTACCTCTCTGCAAGATTAACTTCTTTCTTTCCCCAAAAGTATATGATTATAATGACCCAAAATGACCTTTGCTTTTCAGAATAGACTTCTTTTTTTCTCTGAAAATAAATAAACTTTAAAAAGATTAATGCTGGCTTCCTCACTCTCTTCTGTGGAGAATAAAAATCTGTCCATTGTCTGAATATTTTCAGGGTAGATTCTAAATTCCTTTTAAAGAAGAAATTCAAATTCCCTTTTTGCCATAGGACAGAGGTTTTTAATTTTATGTAGCTATTGGGATATTTACCTCAAAGAACAACAATAATCCAATTCCTCTGAACTTAGGGATTAAGGTTTCCTGTCACATTTGCAACAATGAACAAATCCTAGGAAATACGATTCCAAAATGAGCTATAATTTAAAATGTAATAATTATTTTTTAGTATCTCACCTATCATTTCTTCTAAAAGGAAAACTCGTTTTAAAAAGATGCAACGTTGCCACCTAGTGGTCTGCATAGAAATTATGAACTCATTATTAGAAAGATGCAAGTAGAAGAAATTATACCTTCAATCCTACCCTAACCAGAGTATAGTGAATACACCTGAGCATAAACAAACAGGAGAAATTTCACCACATAGCAACTTCATCCCGTGGTGCCTACAGCATAAAGGTGGAGGTAGAATTTAATAAACCAATAAGTTTAAGTCACTCCATACTATGTATAGAATGTTTACAGATATGTCTGCAAACTTTAAAATGTATTTATTCTCTCCCAACCTGGATTCCTACTTATATTCCCTTCTATAAATAGTCCATCCTACCTATGACCACCAGGTAGAATGTAAAATTATGCAACTGGGAATTACAAGAATCTTTAGAGCATCTCATCCAGTTTTTTATACAGGAGGCCACTGAGCCCCAGAGAGCCGAAGTAGCAGCCAAATCCACACCTCCAGGGAATGGCAGACATGGGACCCAAAGTCCATCTCAAGAGTAACCATTTAATGAAGTTTCATGTGCTCCCCTACTTGCCATTTTTATCATGGCTGACCAATGTCTTGTAGAGTCAACTGTAAATTCCATCACCTGGCTTCCAATGCACATATCCTCAACCTTCATACTTCACAGACTCAAAAAACTGCAGGAGACAAACAAGGGCACACGTGGCAGAAGCCATAAGTACAACACATCGAGGAGGGACAGGGACTCCCTAATGCGTTTGTCACAGTTTGCCATTTACTTTTATTTATTTATTTATTTATTTATTTATTTATTTATTTATTTATTTTGAGATGGAGTTTCACTCTTGTTACCCAGGCTGGAGTGCAATGGCGCGATCTCGGCTCACCGCAACCTCCGCCTCCTGGGTTCAAGCAATTCTCCTGCCTCAGCCTCCCGAGTAGCTGGGACTACAGGCACGTGCCACCATGCCCAGCTAATTTTTGTATCTTTAGTAGAGATGGGG
The DNA here is from genome assembly GCA_004027835.1 of Alouatta palliata. Classification (NCBI taxonomy): domain Eukaryota; kingdom Metazoa; phylum Chordata; class Mammalia; order Primates; family Atelidae; genus Alouatta; species Alouatta palliata. The sequence goes on along the minus strand of PVKV010030092.1, from coordinate 18,480 downwards.
TTTCACCATGCTGACCAGGATGGTCTCGATCTCTTGACCTCGTGATCCACCCGCCTCGGCCTCCCAAAGTGCTGGGATTACAGGCATGAGCCACCGCGCCCGGCCTGCCATTTACTTTTAACTACTTCAGAACAGATGTGTTAGCTCAAGCTAACTACTTGCTGAAGACAGAAATGTGCAGATCCAGGGCAACCCACCAGTTTCCTGATTGGCAGCACAGTGGCTGCCACAAGAACTCTTGTTATTCACATCACAGCCAACACTTAAATCTTTTCTAATAATCCTACTGAATGTCAGGAAGAAGTTTTCATTGGAGAGGATAGAGACCAGTCATAGCATGATGGAAGTTAGAAATGGGCTCTCACTGGGAAAGATAAATGTACTCAAGATACGTGGATTGGCTGAAATAAACTAGGTGCTACCTGTCTTTGCATCCATGGAGTATATCCAGAGAGACCATATCCGTTATCCTTAGGATAACATCCGCTTTGTCCCTAAGGAAGCCTTGTTCAGCCATCAGTTGCCTGATGCCAGCTCTAAGGCTGGAGAATCCTGCTCTGCAATGCTGTTGTGCTGACCTAGTGTTGTGGACAAACCCTTCCTGCAAGTGGTGGTCTGCGCTCCAGAAAGATGGAACCCACAGGCTTCTTTGAGACTATAAGACAGGGTGTGTCAATGGCTTTGTGCCTGCTTGTTAAAGTATGATTGTTCAGTTAATGCAGGTATGTGAAGCTGACTGTTTCTGAGGCTTCCTCTTGTTAAGCTTGGTAGTAAAGTGAGTATGGAGATTTAAGGGAGACACTAACTCTTTACCCACTTCGAACTTCTTCATGACTACTATTACAGTCCAGAAAGAAGGGCTTAAGAATTGTTAATGACCAGGCTGGCTTAGGCCCTTTTGAGGCAGAATTCAAAATTATATTTATTAAAAACATTGTACCACTGCAGCAAACTGCATCCATGAAGCAAACACTTTAGTGCTATTTAAGTATTTGCAGAGCCAGCTACACAACTGGCAGGGCCCAGCACAAAATAAAAACGTGAGTCCCCTTGTCCAAAAGTCATTAAGAATTTCAACACACAGCAGCAGCACATCAGTCAAGTGCTGGGCCCTTCTGAGCACAGGGCCCCATGCAACTCTAGGGGTTACATGCCCATGAAGCCCATCCTGACCACATGGAATACTTTTCCCTCTCCACTCTAAACCTAACTCTCTAGGCCAACTTCACATTTTCCCATTTGTTTACCAAAAAAACTCTCTTTGAAGACCAAGCTCTCTGGTTGGGTAACCGATATGTGTATATTCATACACAGAGACAACTCATGAACAACTGATGAACAATTAAGCTTCACAGAGCGCCTTGGGCAGTGTAAAGAAGTACCCTGGGGATGCACAGATGAAAGACACTGCCTCAGAGAGATTTCATTCTGTCTTCTCTGTGAAGCCCAATGGCCACACCCATGTCTCTTCCACAGACCTCTTACAGCATTATCATCACTGGGATAGGGGTGAGCATCTTACTGTGTTATTTCTGTTCATCTCCATTCATGTCTAATTTCCCCAACTGGATCATAAACCTCTTGACGCCAAAGAGTAGGAAACATTATTTCTTTGCACTCTCTGCAGAGTCTACTTCAAGCTACACATCTGAGGAATGTTTAGTAAATGATTCACCAATTGGACAGGTAGAAACTGATCATACATTTTTTCAGAACCAACAAAGTCAGTTTAATGTTTTTCTCACTTGAGCAATGGCACCTGCCCTCTGTTTCGCCCATATGATTTCTGTTTTGACACATGACTAAGTTTATTTCACTAGACAAGCAGTTAATCAATAGCAATGTATGATGTACCTACTATATGCCAGATATTGCACTGTATATTGGGAATACAATGTTAAACAAAATAATGTCACTGCCCTCATGGAGCTCCCAGTTTAGCCTTAAGCTCAGAACTTTGGCCAACAACTCTTTGAAGGTATGAGCCTTTTCACAGGTTTAAATATCTTTTCCTACTTCAAATTAATTTGATTCACAATAAATGCTGAGAGGAAAGATGAGTCTATTCCAAGAATTTTTGCCTTGTCTTCCTTCAATTGCCCTCTATAACTCCAAGTTATTCTTTTTTAAGATTTACTCTCTTTGGTACCGACATCTCAGGTCACTTCTGAAATAATAAAGGGGATTAAATGCATACATACATTAAGAACACTTATTAAAATGTGTACTAGTTTGCTAGGGTGTCTATAACAAAGTACCGCAAACTGGATGGCTTAAACAAGAAAGATTTATTAGCTCAGTTCTGAAGACAAGAGGTCAGATCAAGGTGTCAGCCAAGTTGGTTCCTTCTAAGGGCTGTGAGGAAGACACTGTTCCATTATCCCTTTACTAGCTCTTGGTGATTTGCTGGCAATTTTTGGCATTTCTGGGCTTGTAGATGCATCATTTCAATCTCTGCCTTCCTCCCTGTGTGAGTGTCTGTGTCCAAATTTCCCCTTTCTATAAGGACACTAGTGATATTGGATTAGGGCCTACCCTATCCAGTTTGTCCTCATCTTAACTGATTACATCTGCAACAACTGTATTTCCAAATAAATTTCCATCCTGAGATATAAGGAATTAGGACTTTAACATATAAATATTAGATGGACACAACTCAAACCATAACACGTAGTGAGATTGACATGCTAAAGAACAGACTGCAAGAGGAAAGGGAGACACATGATGACGGGTAGGAGAGTCCTTTGCAATGAGGACATAGTCCCTGATATGAGAAGTTACTAATCTGAGTGAGATATTATGATTCCACATGAGAACCCAAGACAAAGAAAGAAGAAGGAAGAAGGAAAAAGGGGAATAATTTAAAGAAGGGAGGAAGACAGAAAAAGATGAAGAAAGGGAAGAAGAATTTAGATTAAAATTATAATTATAATTATAATTGAGCAGAAAAGAGACATTTCCCTTCAGGAGTAGGAGAGGTCGAAGTTAAGATCTGAACACTCCAGCAAAATTCTGGTTGGGTAACAGATATGTGTATATTCACACACAGAGACAATTCGTGTAATAACTGATGAACAATTAGCTTCACAGAGCACCTTAGGCAGTGTAAAGAAGTTCCTAAGTCAAGTGGAGGCTGATGAAATATGTGATCAAGATCCACCTGGCATCCACAGGTCCACCCTATTCTTCTGGGACACATTTACATACTTTTTAGTTGTATTCTTATTATTCTTTCACCAAGAAAATATTGTAGCTATAATATTCTACTAAATACCATATTTTTTTCATGAAAACCCACACATACCTTTCTAGAGATGTTTGACCACATCTTCTTAGGTGCAAGAAATAAAATGCACCCTCACTGTCTCTCTACCCAAACACTTGAAGAGAATGTCTGTCTGCTATTTAGTCAGTTCCGTGGGCTCACTCAAATCTTACCTTCAAGAGTCAGTGTGATGCACGCCTTTTAACTAGATTTACTGGCTTTTAACGTCTTTAAGAGGACTGGCTATCCCTGGGCTAGTGGGGGAATTAGACATGAAAACAAATCGTATCTTTTTTCCAAAAAGCATAGTACTGTATAACTTAGGACAAAGGCAGCATTATGTGATATTTACACCCTGTTTCGTATGGGCTTCCCCTAGCAATTCGTCTTAAATGTAAACAAATTATATTCCGTTTGCCTAAAGCCATAGTCAAGGCCAGAATCAAACCAATTCCAGAACTCACTTTTTCTTTCATGAATCCTCTCACCCTTATTCTTTACCTTATCACCCTCAGTCTTTATACGGGCTTCCCCCTCCGTGTCATTCACCTGGAACTTATTTATCATCTTGTGTTGCTGTGTTTTCCTGTGTGTATTATTTATATCCACAACCAGCCTTTGAGGCCCTGAAGCCAAGATTCATGTCTTCTACACAGACAATGGGATCTATGGGACCAACCTTCCTAAAACAAAACTTCTATATGCTCTCGTCTTCTCAGAAATTCCAGCTGTTTGTGCTTGGACACAGGGCAGGTAGCAACCTCTCTATGCAGCATTAGTGTCATTACTAATGATGGAGACATCAGCACACATTCACACTTCCCAGGACCAGGCACCTTGCCACGTAGGTAGGTAGGTAGGTAGGTAGGTAGGTAGGTAGGTGATAGATAGATAGATACATAGATAGATAGATAGATTATACACAGATGTAGAGATAGAACGAAAGAGAGAACTGAGCCTCGAGTTGTTTTAATTAACACAAGTATACGAACATGCCTGTAACAACATAAAGGGTCCTCCAGACACAGGCTTGTATGAAACCAAATGCATCTTTTGTTTGGCTACAAAGTCCAGTTCTGTTACAACTTCTGACCTCTCCACCATTTGGTCCTAACTAGCATTATCAATCTCATCTCCTACTAATTCCCTGCACTTAGTTCAGCCTCAGTTCCCTAAGTATTGTTGCTACTGAAATTCCAGGGGTCCATTCTAGGTCCCATTTCTTGTCATATAGAAAACCAATCACTGAGACAGTAAGTCTTGCCAAGGAAGAAAAGTTTTATTTGGGTGATGTCAGGAGATAGGAAAGAAGTCTCAAATCCACGTCCCTAAGCAACTAAAATTAGGAATTTATATGGCAGAGAAGGAATGTAACTATGTGCAGGAAAACAGAGATTAGGGAGAAGTAAGGAAGAGGAGTTAGCCTGCAGAAAGCAGGTGGTCTGTAGGAAAAGAAGCCACAGAAACTGGATTTATGCCTTTGAGTTGAACCTAAGTCTCCCCAGTGAGAAGAAAAGAACAAAGCCTCTACCTTTCATCATGATAGGTGAAGGGTGGCATGTCATTGTCCCGTTGCTGTGGTCCACTGAGTTTCCATTCCTTGATACAATCTGAGAGAACTGATAGTTAGTTTCCTAAGAAAGGAATTTGGATATGATACATCTAAGTTTCAAGCTTTAAGACTGGAAGGAACAATTTCTATGTTTATTCAAAAATACCATAAACATCAGTCCTATGGGGAAAGTAGGCCAGTTTCAGTGCTGCCTTTATAGCCAAGTCACCCCATCCTCCTTACCTGAGTGCTTTCCCCCTTCACAGCTGCCTGTTCCACCACTCCCCACCCTTTGTGACTAGGTCAGGTTCCCCTGGTCAGTGGAGCCTTCCTGCACATCCACACTCCAGAAATCCTTTCCTTAACACACTAATGTCTTAAAACCCACTCTTTTATTTTATTTCTTCATGAACTCTTCAGTCCATTGGCATGTTTTCTGAGGATACAGGAAATAAAGAAAATGTCCCTGTCTTTAGTGCCTTCCAGTCTAAAAAGAGATGGAAAAAAAGCCTACCAAAAGTAACCATAGAGTTAGACAGTCCCCTGACAGAGCCAAGCACAGAGCTGTGGTAGGTTAGAAAGCGACCTCCATCTACAAGGCTCCCCACATGTAAGTCCTTTTCAATGTGACTTTGCAGCTCCCCAAACAAGAAGAGCTCCCCTTGCTCTTCTCATAACTTGCTGTGGCTGATAGAATGTGGCAGAAGTGGCTGGTTCTGAGCCCAGGCCTTGGAAGGCCTTTGACACTTTCCCTCATTTTCTTGAAGCCCTGCCAATTACCGTGTGAAGAGGTCCACGTTAGTCTCCTGGAGGGGTGTGTGGTTCCAGCTGAAGTCCCTGCAGAAAAGCCTGGAGGCTGACCACAGACATAGGATTTCGCCCAGGTGAGACCAGAAGTACTGCCCAGCTGAGCACAGGCCAAAGTCTCCAGTCCTGCCCAAATCATGAGCTTAATATGAGCTGTTCATTTTAAGCCACTAAGTTTTGGGGTACTTTTTCAATCAACTATTATTACTAGTGTGGAAGCACAGAGGCAGGTTCATCTGTCATGAAACAAGATCTGGTAGATGTAAGGAGGGAGAAAATGAATTCAACTCAGGACAGAATGAGTATAAACGTCAACTCTTAAATAATTTGCCAGTACTGATAGATATAACAATAGCTTTTTTCACTGCCCTCTAAAAAAATAATATTCAGCCTAATTTAACCATCTCTTAATGCCTGCACATCATCACGACAAAGCTTTACACTCTCGCACCACTATGCTGCACATGCTCACGTTGATACTTCCAGGGTGTTTAAGAAACACAAAAATGTTTGCTTCCATACATTAAGTGGCCTCAGTTTGCTGTGCTTGGATTTTTAATTAACTTATCTTTTACCTATAAAATGCCAAGGTTTTCTTCACTGCCAGTCTATCAACTGTCCCTTCTTGATCACCTGCAACTCTGTGGCAGCCTCCCATAGCCACGGTTTGCCCCATCCTTTTCCAGTGCATGTGGAGCCCTGTATGCTCGTGGATCAACTGAGGCCATAGAGCTGCACTGTAGGGCTGGGATGGTTTGTATGAGAGGTGCTTGAAGGGGTTCTCATGTGCAAAGCACACCACTGAGCCGCAATTACAAGGGTTGCACAGTCTTCAAAACGCTTTAAACTAAACCGATGCTATTTGATAGCCTCCCTGTTACGCAGACATTAGAGCCACCACCTTTATGGGCGGGTGGCCAAGAGTCACAGCACTGTCCAGCTCCAGGGTCCTCAGCCTTCCAGATCACAACCTGAGTTCAAATCTTGTGCACTTTCCATGATCTCCTCTGCTTCAGAAGATGAGCTTTATTCTGATAATTCATCTATCGATAACTCAGAAGCTTCCTTTTGTTTTTTTAATTTTGACCCTTTTGTCAACTCTTAAATGTGCCAGACCAAAAGCCAATAAGAAATACGGTTCTTTCTTCTAATCATACAGGTACCTAATCCAGTATTTATAACCAGTAAAGAAGAAATCATGATTATAAATCAGCTTACATGGGAGCAGTCTTCACCAGTTCACTAAAAAAAATCTCATTAATATTCCCCAACTAAAAGAGAAGGAACCTGGGCTTCCCAGCCCTGCATTCAAATCCCTGCTCAGCTGCTTCCCGTGCTGAGGTGTGGGCTGCATTATAACAACTGTGAGATAGGCTGCCGGAACGGCTCCATTAAATGATTCACTTGTGAGCTACCCGAATCCATCAACAGAAACAGCATGAAGAAGGAGCACTTTCCTTTCAGCACATCAGTCAGCCTATGTTAAGGGAATCCAGGGGTGATAAGAACAAGAGACTGTCAAGCCAGCACAATAATTTACAAATCTGAAAAAAAAAGTCAGATGTAAATCACTTCAGACCCCAGATGGCTCGTCAGGAGAAAAAAGACAAATGTTCTTTTTTTCTCCCTTTAAAGCACTTCTAAAGATGTTTCGGAACATGCTCTTCTCCAACAGAGCTACACTCTGGAAAATTCCATATTCTCTTTAGCTTCAAAGTTGTGATTCAGAAGGTTTTACAGTCACAGGCACCTTGAGAGTCTGTGAATTTATACATCTGCCAGAGGTAGAATGACCCCTGAGAGTTTTCTACTCTACAGAGTAGAAAAGTAAGCTACAGAGTGAAAATTGAAAGTTGTTACCCAGAAAAGATTCACCTCTCCCATCCTTATCTCTGTGCCTACACCTGCTTCTCACTTCCTACCACTGCCCTTACCCCCAGGGGCGGAGGGCACTGCAATCTTGTAGTTAGCCCTCTAAGTGGGTGGATTCTGCATCTGCGGATTCAACCAACCGCAGGTCAAAAATAGTTGGAAAAATAACGGATGCCTGTAGATGCACTGAAAACATACAGACTTTTTTCTTGTCGTTATTTCCTAAACGGTAGTGTAGAAACCATTATGTAGCATTTACATTACATTTTATTAGCTATTTTAAGTAATCTAGAGATGACACACATTATTAAAAAAGGGTATGTGCAAGTTATATGCAAACACTATACCATTTTATATCAGGAAACTGAGCCCTCCACAGATCTAATATTTGCAGGGGGGTCCTAGAATTAATCCTCCAGGACACTGAGGGATGACTGTACTTGATTATGGCAGCTCTAGCAAAATAATACAGACACACCATTGGGAAAAGGCTAGAAGATGGGCAAGAGGCTTCCAAACTGGATCTACCCCAAAATCCTGTCCTGCGAGAACTCAGAGAGGGCCAAGCAGAACAGGGGCTGAGCTCACATGGCAGCGAGGCTGGTGGTGCTGCTGCCTTGACACCTTCCTGTGCTCCTCCCTGCCTGTTTGAGGCTGGCAGGAGGCACAACTGGGCATGCTCATGGCTCCTCAAAATGTTACCAAAACACTAGAGGTTCAGTCTAGGTCCTGCTGCTTGCTGTACAGAAAGCCAAAATGTTACCAAAACACTAGAGGTTCAGTCTAGGTCCTGCTGCTTGCTGTACAGAAAGCCAATCACTGAGATGAGTATTGCCATGGAAGAAGGCTTTAATCAGATGCTGCAGCCGAGGAGATGCAAGCTCAGTCTTGAATTCACCTCCCGGACTGACTAAAATTAGGAGTTTATATAGCAGGGAAGAAACGTAACCATGTATAGGAAAAAAACTGAACAGGCAGCAAGTGGTCATTTAGGCAGTCATGATGGGTGAGGGGTCTGGCTTCTCATTGTCCAAATGCAGGGATCTGGTAAGTTTCAACTCCTTCATATTATCTGGGTGGCCTGATAGTTCCTTTCCTGAGAAAGGAACTCAGATAAGACAAATGTAACTGTCTCAAGTTTTAAGACTGAAAGGATCAATTTCTATATTTATTCAAAGAAACCATAAACATCACCTCTACAGGACATGACTCTACAGGTCAGTTTCAAGAACCCAGCTGCAGTAGGCCAACTGGGGGCAAGAGTCAAGAAGGGCTGAAGGCAGAAGAGGAATTCTGCCTAGAGCATGCATCTGCAGAGATGCTCCCTCAAATCTGATTGGCACACAGGTAAGAGGAGTCACAGCGTGCCCACTTGGCACTAATGAAACATCACCAGTGTCCCTTCTTTTTTTGGTCTCCAACAAACCCAAAAGGACTCCTCCACACTGTCCCCCTTGCCTGAGATGTGGCGCAGCCTGCCCTAGCCCATCTGCATGTGGCTGATGGTGACCAGTCCATGCACAGCAGAGGCAGGAAGGCCCCCTCATACCTGCACAGGCCAAAGCCAACTCCAGCTGGGATTCCAAGGTTCTCCTCCAGACAGGACCTAATCCTGGACAAGTCTATGAACCAAGGTATGCCGACTTCTTCAAACAAGGAAAACACCAGAGGCAGCTGTTATAATAAAAAATCCAAGCTAGAGAACAGGGCTTGACTATACGTGGAAAGGCTGAGGTGGCAGATCTGATGTGTAAGCAAAATCCAGTAAGACAAAAGCAGTCATGAGTTTGCTCACCTTGACTGTGAACTTGAGTATCTGTTTTCTCTTAAAAACTTTACTATGAATGAACATCATAACCATGCTGAAGGCAACACAAAAGGAAAGAACTCACCTAAGTGACTGCATAAAACAGTCTACATACTGTGAGGATAAAGACCAAAAGAACCACACATTAATATTGAAAGATAATCAGCAAACATGTTTCTCACAGGAGTGTGGGTTAGAAAATCCGAAACTAATTCATGGATATGCTAAAATTGGTAAAACAAGGAATATTTTGTAAATAAGGAGAACCAAGTTGCTCACTGTTAGAGGGAAAATTACAAAAAAAGAAATGGAGAAAGCTAAATGGACCCCTGGAGTTGGACTGGAATCTGAACTTTCAGTATAAACCCATGGTTTTCCCATACACAGAGATAGATAGATAGATAGATAGACAGATAGATAGATAACAGATATATATTTATATAGACAGAGAGATACCAAAGAACAGATATGTACATATGCATGTGTTTGTATGCACTCATATTGCTCCAACTCTGTCTGCTGACAGGGCTGGAAGCAATGACTCCCAGCAGTGATAAACACTCTCAGAGCTCAGATCTTATTTCTAAACACCCTTCACCAATAAAAGGAACCAGAGCTCTTTGAGAAGTGGTTGGTTCCAGATTTACAGCAGGGAAAATACATACAAGATGAGCCTGAAGCATCTTGTGGTGTCAGAAAGTAAAAAAAAAAAAAAAAACTCTAAATATATATATATATGAAATATATACATGGAGGCAGTTGTTATAAAAGAAATCCAAGCTAGAGAACAGGGCTTGACTGTGTGGAAAGGCTGAGGTGGCAGATCTGACTTGTAAGCAAAAGCCAGTCAGACCGAAGCAGTCATGATTTTGCTTCATATAAAAGCTTCTCTGAAGAAGATAATAATGCAAAAGCTGGAATAATTTTAGGAACAAAATAGATTGTGACAGAATTAGATTATAGCCCATAACATAACATAAATATCCATGAGTCCCCACTGATATAAGTTTTAAAAACTGATATAATAAACAAATAAATGGAGGAGAAGAGAGACCTCTTCTTTATGGTAGAACACTAGTTAATGAAAGTAAAAGGAAAGAGGGGAATAGAAAATCAGCATTAGGCAAACACTACAGTAATTATTATTGCAGGAAAGATCTGCTGGTGAATGTTAAAATTCATGGGCAAAGTTTCAGAAGAAACAGGAAATAGTAAATATCCCAGGTTTATTTCATAAGTGTGCAAATGGAATGTCAGAAGTCTTACAATGGGGAAGCCCTGGCAGAAATCACCTTCAACAAGTGATGAAGGTCAACATCACCAGTAATTAGACATGTTTATCTCTGGAACCTGTGATACGATGCGTTGAGAACGCCTCTTTCTTCTTTGGTATTCTTAGCAAAAGTGTATAGCCTCAGGACAATCTGGAGAAAACATCAGAAAAACCCAAATGTTGGGATATTCAGCAAAATAACTAGCCAAAATTCTCTGAAAATGTCAAGATGATAAAAGATGGGAAAAATTGAGGAATTACAGATTTCAAGAGAATACAGAGAAATATAAATCAAATGCAATGTGAGGTTCTGGTTCGGATGTTGGAATGTTGGTGAAATAAATGATAAAAAAAGAATAAAGTCTTTACTTTGTTAACAGTATTGCACTAATGTTAATTTTCTGTTTTAATTGCTGTGCTATACTTATTCAAAATGTTAACATTAGAAGAAGTTGGGTGAGGGATATATGTAAACTCTCAGTATTATTTAGACTTTTCTGAAAGACTAAAAGTTCAAAATCAAACATTTTTTTAAAACCAAGTTCAGGCACTGTGGAATGGATAGCCTGAAAGAATTACCTTGTGTCCTTTCAAGGATCACTCTTGCCTTGCTCATCATAAAATCTATCCTGAAAACTTGTCTTTGAGCCATACAGACCTAATGAAAATAAGTTTCCAGTGCACAGCAAGGTCTTGAATTAAGAGAACACTGAAATGTCTATGTTTTTGCAATTTCCTCTTCAGCTATCACACTGTTGCCATCCACTATTTGTTCAATTTGCCATATGTTCCATTATCTTTTACTTCTGTGAAATGCATTCTGTGCTCTCAGTTTTATTGGTCTTCTAATTTTGCAACAGGTTGAAGGGCTAAATCCCATTTTATGGCTTACCTAGTAAGATAGTGATATTTTCTTTTCTGCTGTCTAATTCTGAAAAACTACACAAGAGCAATTTCCTTCATATAGGCTGTGGCCAATGGAGAGGTAATTCTTAGCCAGAAAGTCAGAGATGGAAGCGGTTAAGGAGTATGAGCTGTCATGAATCAGACATCAACTCCTTAGGACTGACAGCATTTCATACCCGCAGTGTTTACCATAGGGAGCTGACTTTGAGCTGCTCTCTGAATGGAAATCACCTTAGTCTAACAATTCTGACAGAATTCCATTATGCACATGGTGGGGGCAGAGGGTGGTAAGCAGAGATGAGGAATCATAGGGCAGAAGAAAGATAAATACACATTTTGAGAAAACAAGTATCTACATACTCAGCTTGCAGATAGCTTTAATTACAAATTATTTTCTCACTTATTATGTAATTTGATGCAGCCACACATTGCAATATATCAAAGATCTTATCTCTATTGTACAGGCTAAAAGAACAAGACCTTGAGAAAACTCAGAGTGTTTCAAAACAAAATGCAACTTAATATGGAACCAGGACCAGCATCTACTTTGATGCAGTCTTAAATTCTTCTAATACAAACTCCTGTTGTTTTCTTTCCCAAAGAAGCCATTTCCATCTGTCATATGACAGGATGGAGGTGCCCAACATACCACTTTCTTTGCAGTGGAAGCCACATCCAACTGTCCTGCCCTCCCTCTGTGCCCAATAGCTACACTGTGTCAGGGCAAGGTGAATGCCTGGCCATGCCTGTAGACGCTACACAACCAGGAGAAGAGTTGAAGGAAACCAACATGGAACCTTGGCAATGGAGATGCAGAAGGGCTTGCCAATTGATATTGACTAATGTTACTCTCAAAAGGTAAACTGCCAAACCACATCACCCTCAGCAGTCAAATGTATGGGATCCCCAAGAAATGGAAAGCCCTATGCCCACATCATCCCTCCACGCACTTGGACTTTCCATTTAGGTAGGCTAAAAGGGTCACTCGGATGCAGGCCATAAAGCCCATGAAATTTAGCAGGACACTTCCAAGTCACATCAGCACCTCTAGCTATCAGGGAAAGAAAAATGAAGAGTAGAATTCTGTCTGTGGATTATTTGAGAGATGATGGACAGACATTCTGGCATCAGAAGAGCAAGAGCTCTGAATTTAAAGAGTTAAACTCATAATCTCATACCAGGGAACTGTCCTGAGCTCAAACCCGTACCTTGCAAGGCTCCTCCTTTACCCAGAGAGTTGTAATTGGGATTAAAGGAAAGAATTAACTAAAAATGTTTTTTTAGGTAAATCATTAGCATATGCTGCTTCTTACTAGAGCCTGTTTCCCCAAATTATATATTCAACATGTGCTTGTGTAGATGTCAGTGCCAATGCAGGTGCAGGGGAGGTGCTCCAAGACACACAAAAAAGAAAAGTCCCTCTTTATTCCTTTCTATTGCAGATTGTAAAATGATATTTCTCAACTACACTTCTTATAATGAAGCCAAAATGGCTAAAGCAATGATTGTCTTTCCCATATAGTTCAAGCTGTTGTTGGGACTCACTGTAAACTTTCAATTTGAAAGCACAAATGAAAACAGGTGTGCAGGAAGCAGAAATGCATGCTATTCATGGCATCTGAAAGGCATTGTGCTTTCAGTTTCTATAGCAATTGTCTCCGCTTCATCTCTTCTCTGCAGGCTGAGCAATTTTGATCATTCACAATGAAGATATTGGTTGTTTCTAGTATGAATACTAATGACGCCTGATTGAATGTTTGTTTATTCTTGAGATAATCAGCAAATGATTCTGACTTGAAAATAGGTATACAAATAAGTATGTACATCACAGGGAAAGGAACACAAGGTATGTTTGAAATATTTATTTTAATAATTACTAAACAAAGGTAGAATAAGACATATTCCTTCTCCCTAGTATGCTGATAAGCAAGTTCATACTCCTTTATAGATGGGAACAAATAGGATGCTATGGAATTTTAAAACTTGAAATCAGAAAACACAGAAAACTGTTCATGAAATTAGTAAATGTTGTTTATGTAAAACTCAGTGATGAGGAGTCGAATGAAATCAGCAGGCTCACATCTTGCTGGCGGAACGATAACCTGGTGAACCTTGGGAAAGATTCCCCATATTTATTATAATTCCCCATCGGGGCTTGTCACAGTATTTACTATAACAGTGTAATATTAGAAATAATTGGTCAATCATAGGGAAATCACTGCATAAATGTTGGCATCTTAAATGGATGCTATGCACCCATTTAAATTGTGTTTATAAAAAGTTTTGCACTAATATGGAAAAAACAATTATAATAGCATAACAATGGATGCAACAAAATGTAATAGTGCTCTTACTTTGCAGATACATAGAATAAATCTTAAGATACATGCAAAGCCATGAAGAATTTTAATCAACAATTAAAAAGCACTCAATTCAAGGTTTGAATAGCAGAGTAGGATGACTATACTTTAAAAAATGTATTGTATTGTTCTCAGGTGGTGAAAACCCTGAAAACCTTGCTTTGATCACTACACATTATATACATGTAACAAATTTTCTCTTATTCCCCATAAATTTACATAAATGTTTTAAAGAAGAAAATTTGTGCAAAGTAAAAAGAACAGTGTTTTCTTCTCTATTTTTCCACTGACTGATCTATTGAAATATCATTTTGTATATAATCTTTAATAAATGTCTTTAAATCGCAATATTAGTAAATTAAATTTATATTTTACAAAGCACTCTTATTTCCTAAAACAGATGATGCTATCATTATTTCATAGAATTTGTTTAAACTCTAGGGAAACCACCAAATATTTTTTGAAAGAATTATAATTGATATGAGAGGAGAGAAAACGGAATTATATGAAATAATCACTTAAAATCAAAGAAAGCAGAAAATGATTGCAAGAAAGAAAGAGCAATGAATAGAAAAGTTATAAATGTAGTAGATATTAATTCAACAATATCAATAATCATCTTAGATGTGAATGTTCTACATATACCAATTAAAGTTGGAGACTATGAGAGTGGACAGAACAACCCTTCCCCACAATATCCAATATATGTCATTCATAAGAAGCCCACTTAAATGTAAAGACAGAATAAAAGTACAGAGATGAAGACAAACATGCTATAACAATAATCAAAAGAAAGGGGAGTAGATGACTCAATTTCACACAGAGCAAATGTGGAGCAAAAGTTTTAAAAAACTCTCAGGGATAAAAAGGTGTATTATGTTATGACAAAGGAGCCAGCTCTCCACGACAAGACAGCAGTCCTTAGTGTGTGCCTAACAACAGAGCATCAAAATATATGAGGGAAATACAGATCAAACTGCAAGGAGAAATAGGCAAATTTACTACCATAAGTTAGAGACTTCACTATTTTCTATCAGTAATTGACCCATCCTGCAGACAGAAAATCATTGAGGGTAGAGTTGAACTGAAACAAAGCCATCAATCAATTTGATCTAACTGACATTTATTAAATATATCACGCAACAACAGCAGAATATACATCCTTCTCAAGCTCACATGGGACATTTACTAAGACAGACTACATCCTGGGCAATAAAACACATCTTACAAAGTTAAAAGAATAGACGTCATGCAAAGTATGTCTTCAGACCACAATGAAGCTAAACTAGAATTAATAACAGAAAAATAGCTAGAAAATACCAAAATGTTTGGAGATTAAACAACATACTTCTAAATAACACATGGTCAGAGAAGTCTCAATAGGAACTTAAAAACATTTTGAACAAATGCAACTAAAACTACAACCTATCAAAACGTATGGGATGTAGTGGACGCAGTACTTAAAAGGAAATTTATGACATTGAATGCATGTATTTAAAAAGAAGAAAACTCTAAAATTAATAATCTAAGCTTTCACCTTAGGAAACTATAAAATTTTTTTAAAAGTAAATGCAAAGTGAATGGAAGAAAAAATAAATAATAAAAATCCATAAAATTAAAAACAGAAAAACAATCCAGACAATAAAAACAAAAGCTGGTTCTTTGAAAAGATCAATAAAATTGATAGGTCTCTAACCAGGGTAACCAAGAAAATAGTAGACACAAATCATTAATATTAAAAATGAAGAGGCCCTTACTACTGGTCCCATAGACATTAAAAGGATAATAAAATATATTACTAACAACTCTTTACCCGCAGATTTTATCACTTACATGAAATGGACCTATTTCTTAAAAGATACAAACTCACATAGAAAAAACTGATAACCTAAACATGTTCAATTTTTAAAATATATCTATTTTAAAAGTGAGATTTATTTCAGGTAAGCAAGGATGGTTAAACATTTAAAAATTGATTAATCCACCATATCAACAGGCTAGACAAGAAAAATCATATGATTATATCAACAGATGCATAAAAAGCATTTGACAAAATTTAACACCCATTTATTGTAATGAAAATTTCTCAGCAAATTAGGAATAGGAGGAAACTCTCCAGAAAGAACATCTACAAGAAACCTACTGCTAACATTTTAATGATGAGAAACTAGATGCTTTCCCACTATGATCAGGAACAAGGCAAAAATGTCGTCTTTCACTACAACTATTCAACACTGTAATGGAAATCCAAGCTAATGCAACAAATAAGAAAACCAAATAAAAGATATATGGATTGAGAGGGAAGAAATAAAACTTTATTCACAGATGCCATGATTGCCTACGTAAAAAATTTCCAAGAATCACTAAAAATCTACTGGACCTAATAAGCAGTTACAGCAAGGTTGCACGACACAGGTTAATACACAAAAGTCAGTTGCTTTGCTATATACCTAAAATGAACAACTGGAATTTGAAACTTAAGATAACACCATTTACATTAACACCAAAAATTGGAATACTTAGGCATAAAACTAACAAAGTATGCACGAGATTCTATTAGTAATATTGTATTATTTTCTGTATTTTTGATGTTCTGTTATCTAACTCTTCCCTGACCAGGGAAGATCTGCCCCTCCCAGTGTTAGCTAATTTCTAGAGATAATAAAGAACACACCCAAGAGCACACATTTCATATACAAAACAAGCAATCCAAAGCCCATATCCTCTGCCCCCCACCCCCAATGTTCTCTACATAACTCTCACACTCAGGGCGCATATTTCCATGCCCTAATTATGCCAGGTCTGGGTACCCTGCACCTGAAAGCTTGCTGAATTATTCAAATGAGCCAATCCTAAACTTGCTTAGCCTACCTTAGCCATTTTTTCGGACAGAAACCACAATAAAGCCTCTTGTTATATTTTCCTCCCTCTTTCTGCTTCCTGACCAACCTTGGCACTTCCCTGTGTGGTGCCTTCATGATGTGGTGTGCCCTATCCTCTTGGTAACTATCTTTTCAATGGCAGTCATCTCCTGATGTGCTATGCTCACCATATTTGAATAATAATAAAACCTCCATTTCTATTTCTTTTCCTTCAGCTTTATTAAGGTATAATTGATAAAAAATTATATACTGCATATTTTCAGCATATAATATTACACACACACATACACATATACATACACACGCTGAGAAATGGCTAAATTAAGCTAATTAACATAACCATCATCTCACATATCTTTCTTGTAGTGAGAACATTGAACATTTAAGAACTACTGTCTTAGCAATTTTCAAATATTTAATACATTATTGTTAACTATAGTCATCATGCTGTAAATAGATCACCAAAACTTGTTTATCCTGTCTAAATGAAACTTTGTACTCTTTGGCCAACCTTTCCACATTCATTCCCCTCACCCCTACCATCAGGCTCTGGTGACCACCATTCTACTGTTTGCTTTTACTTCCCAACTATTTTAGATTCCACACAAAAGGGAGATCATGCATTATTTCTTATTCTGTCCCAGGCTTATTTCACACAGCATAATGTCCCCTAGTTTCATCCATGTTGTCACAAATAACAGGATTTTCTTATCTTTTAAGGCTGAATAGTATTTCATTGTGTGTGTGTGTGTGTGTGTGTGTGTTCGTGTGTGTGTGGTATGTGTCACATTTTCTTTATCCAGTCCTCCATCAGTGGACACTTCATTTGATTCCATATCTTGTCTACTGTGAATAATGCTGCAATAAAAAAAGAAGTACAGATATCACTTTGACATACTAGTTTTACCACCCTTGAACATATGCCCAGAAATATAATTCTTAATTATATTTAAAAAAACAAAAAAGCCCTATATTTTAAAACAAAGATCTATATAAAGAAAACTATAAAACTCTGATGAAAAAGAAAATCAGTTCTAAAAATTTGAGACATATTCCATGTTCATGGATAGGAAGACTCAATATCATCAAGATATTAATTCTTCCCAGCCAGGCGCAGTGGCTCACGTCTGTTATCCCAGTACTTAGGGAGACTGAGGTGGGCAGATCACAAGGTCAGGACATCAAGACCACTCTGGCTAACATGGTGAAACCCCGTCTCTACTAAAGATACAAAAAAATTAGCCAGGTGTGGTGGTATGCATCTGTAGTCCCGGCTACTTGGGACACTGAAGCAGGAGAATCGCTTGAACCTGGGAGTCGGAGGTTGCAGTGAGCCAAGATCACACCACTGCACTCCAGCCTGAGTAACAGGGCAAGACTCCATCTCAAAAAAAAAAAAAGGTATTAATTCTTTCCAACTTAATATATAGATTCAATACAAACCCAATCAAAATCCCAACAAGTTACTTGTGGATATGAACAAACTAACCCCAAAGTTTACATGGCGAGGGAAAAGTCCCAGAATAGCCAAAATAATATTCAGAAAAAAAGTGCCAGTCAGAGGACTGGCATTACCTCCCTTCAAGAGAGTGTGGTATTATAAAAGAATAGACAAATTGATCACTAAACCAAAATAGAGAGCACATAAATAGACCCACATAAATGTAGTCAGCTGATCTTTGGCAAAGGAGCAAAAGTAATACGATAGAGAAAATACAGTCTTTTTTTTTTTTTTTTTTTATATATACTTTTTATT
>PVKV010030091.1:0-22715 GCA_004027835.1 Alouatta palliata | reverse complement strand
TCCCCCAGGCACCAAACTGTCAGTGACCACACCTGCAGATGCCCTCCACAAAGCTTCCCTCAACCCACGCAGTCCTCTCTCTCTTTTTTTTTTTTTTCCTGAGATGACATCTTGCTCTGTCATCCAGGCTAGAGTGCAGTGGCACAATCTTGGCTCATTGCAACTTCTGCCTCAGTACCAGGTGATTCTCCTGCCTCAGCCTCCTGAGTAGCTAGGATTGCAGGCACCCACCACCACACCCAGCTAATTTTTGTATTTTTAGTAGAGATGGGGTTTCACCATGTTGGTCAGCCTGGTCTCAAACTCCTGACCTCATGATCCACCCGCCTCGGCCTCCCAAAGTGCTGGGAGTACAGGCATGAGCCATTGCACCCGGCTGTCCATTCTCGAAAGGCTCCCACATCAGAGCTCTGTGACTGAACTCCACGACCCCAAATGCTACATGGAAGACAAACCTAAGTTTGTCTTCCCAAAGGCAACCAGCACTTCCCCTTTCACCCTCTACCACACCTAGCCCTGGGCACACACAGTTTTGACTCTTCCACAAAGCAGCTCATCAAAATTTACATGGGGAGTGGCTAAGCACTGTGGCTCACACCTGTAATCCCAGCACTTGGGGAGGCCAAGGCAGGTGGATCATAACGTCATGAGTTTTGAGACCAGCCTGACCAACATAGTGAAACCCCATCTCTACTAAAAATACAAAAATTAGCTGGGCATAGCAGTGCACACCTGTAGTCCCAGCTACTCTGGAGCCTGAGGCAAGAGAATCACTTGAACCTGGGAGGCAGAGGTTGCAGTAAGCCAAGATCACGCCACTGTACTCCAGCCTGGGTGACAGACTCTGTCTAAAAAAAGAAAAAAAAAAAATTTACATGGGAAGCTTAATGAGAACATATACACAGACACACACACGCACCAGGGCCCCACCCAGACTTACTGAGAAATGGAATCTCAGCTTGAGGAGGGGAGATGAGGATGGGGAAAGAGGGTTCAGGCCTGTGGGGTATTTATGAAGCTGGGCCAGTGATGCTGGCTGACAGCAGGGCTGAGAGCCAGTCTCTGGGGCACGGTGTTGACTTACTGATCCCTTGCTGAGCCCTACAGAATGTACGGAAGGCACAGTCTTTACCTGTCAGACCAGTGGGTCTCCAGATATGTGGCTATGTCTAGAGGTGCTTTTGGTTGCCACCACCTTGGAAGTGGAGGGGGCTGCTACTGGCATCTAGAGGGTGGAGGCCAGGGATGCCGCTAAGCATCCCACAATGTGGCTGGGCGTGGTGGCTCACCCCTGAAATCCCAGGGCTTTGGGAGGCTGAGGCAGGCGGATCACTTGAGGTCAGATTGAGACCAGCGTGGCCAACATGGTGAAACCTGGTCTCTGCTAAAAACACAAAAAGCCAGGCATGGTAGAGGGTACCTATAATCCCAGCTACTCAAGAGGCTGAGGCAGGTGAATGGCTTGAACCTGAGAGGCAGAGGTTGCAGTGAGCTGAAATACTGCCACTGCACTCCAGCCTGGGCAAGAGAGCAAGACTCCATCTCAAAAAAAAAAAAAATTCCCACAAAACAAATCTCAGTCCTTCCCAATGGAGGATAACCCAGGCTCAAATGTCAACAGCATCCAGGTCAAGAACCCTGCTCTGAACTGGCCCAGTCCAACAGACCTTTTGGTAATGAAGGAAATGTTCTACACCCCTCTGTCCACTAAGGAAACTCACTGGCCACATGTGGCTCCTAAGCACTTGAATTGTGGCTACTGTGACTTATTTTAATTCACTAAATTTCACCAGCCACAGCCGGGCGTGGTGGTTCACACCTGTAATCCCAGCACTTTGGCAGGCCGAGGTGGGTGGATCACCTGAGGTCAGAAGTTTGAGACCAGCCTGGTCAACATGGTAAAACCCTGTCTGTACTAAAAATACAAAAATTAGTGGGGCGTGGTGGTGCATGCCTGTAATCCCAGCAACTCAGGAGGCTGAGACAAGAGCATCACTTGAACCTGGGAGGTGGAGGTTGCAGTGAGCCAAGATGGAGCCACTGCACTCCAGCCTGGGTGACAGAGACAAGACTCATCTCAAAAAAAATTTCAACAGCCACATGTAGCTAAGGACTACAATACTGGACCTTATTAGTCTAGCAAGACCTCCATACTCTAGTCTCCATACTCTAGGCCAGGTAGTGGCTCACACCTGTAATCCTAGCATTTTGGGGGGCCAAGGTAGGAGAACTGCTTGAGTCCAGGAGTTCAAGACCAACCTGGGCAAAAGAGCAAAACCCTATCTCTATAAAAAATACAAAAATTAACCAGGCATGGTGGCACATGCCTATAGTCCCAGCTACTCTGGAGATTCAGGTGGGAGGATTGCTTGAGCCTGGGAGGTACAGGATGCAGTGAGTATATTCCAGCCACTGTACTCCAGGCTGGGCAATAGAGCAAGACCCTGTTTCAAAAAAAAAAAAACTAAGAAAAAAAGAGGTCTCCCTGCCATGTGCCCTATAAAATTGGTGTAGATAATCAAGACAGTCCATGGGAACATGTGTGTGACTTGCTTCTCAAACCTCCACCCATCATGGATCTCCTGAGGTCAGTAGTTCCAGACCAGCCTGGCCAACATGATAAAACCCCATCTCTAATAAAAATACAGTTAGCTGGGCATGGTGGCAGGTGCCTGTAATCCCAGCTACTCAGGAAGCTGAGGCAGAGAATCACTTGAACCTGGGAGGTAAAGGGTGCAGTGAGCCAAGATTGCGCCGTTGCACTCTAACCTGGGTAACAACGATGAAACTCCGTCTCAAAAAAGAAAAAAAAAGCTCCACCCATTAGAGGCACAAAGAATTCAAAGACCATGTCCGCCCCACAGGCCCTTGAGCATGGGCCTGGAGCCTGGAGTCCCTCATTGCAGGGTTCCTTCTTCCAGCCAAGCATGCCATGCCCGTGTTGGAAGCTGGTCTACACCTGAGCACAGTTTCTCTCAGACCCTCACCTTGATGCTTTCCAGCTCCATTCGAAGGCGGTTATTTTCGGACAGGAGATCTCTGTTCCTGGTTTCAATTTGTTGCAGCTGCGTCTCCAATTCAGCTTCATATTCTCGGCTTCCCTCCTGGAATTCTCGGAGTTCCTCTTGTGTATTTTCTGCCCTAGAGCAGAATTTCCAATCGTCATGCAATAATTTTTTTTAGAGACAAGAGTCTCACTCTGTCACCCAGGCTCAAGGGGTACACTCTCGTCTCACTGCAACTTCTGCTTCCTAGGTTCAAGTGATTCTCCTGCCTCAGCCTCTGGAATAGCTGGGACTACAGGTGCCCACCACCTTGCTCAGCTAATTTTTGTAATTTTAGTAAGGACATGGTTTCACCATGTTGGCCAAGCTGTTCTCAAACTCCTGACTGCAGGTGATCTGCCCACCTCCGCCTCCCTAAGTGCTGGGATTACAGGCGTTAGCCACTGCACCTGGCCAAATTCAAGGAACATTTTTAAAATATCAAGCCTGAATTACCTTTAAGTCAAACTAAAATAAAGAAAGTAGGAGGGGCCTGGTACAGTGGCTCATTAAGGATTACTTGAGGCCAGGAATTCGAGACCAGCCAGGGCAATATAATTAAGACCTTGCCTTTACAGACATGTATATAAAACTCAGCCAGGCACGGTGGCACACGCCTGTAGTCCCAGCTACCTGGGGGGCTGAGGCAGGAGGACCACATGGGTCCAGGGGTTGCAGTGAGATAGGGTCACATTTGTGAACAGACACTGCACTTCAGCCTGGGTAACAAAGATGCAATCACAGGTCACTGCATCCTCGACCTCCCAGGCTCAAGCAATTCTCCCATCTCAGCCTCCCAAGTAGCTAGGACTCCAGGAACATGTCACCATGCCTGTTAATTTCTGTAGTTTTTGTAGAGACAGGGTTTTGCCATGTTGCCACAGCTGGTCTCAAACTCCTGAGCTCAAGCCATCTGCCTACCCAAAGTGCTGGGATTACAGATGTGAGCCACTGCGCCTGGCCCTCAAATAATTTTTCAATAAATAAAAGAAACTAAGGGGACTGGAATAAGGCCTCTATGTACAGACTGTAAAGACCAATTAGACATAAAAACAAACAGTGCCAAACCAAACACACACACATAACTCCCAGATATGAGTACCAACCAAAACACAGGTTTCAAATTTCAAAATCTGCAACAAGATATTTTCATAGGCACAGGAAAAAGCTCTTTCCCTGCACACAAAGAACTGACCAGATATGGCATCTAGAAACTGATAAACCCTTCTAGAAAATAACAGGGAAGACCTGGCATGGTGGCTCATGCCTGTAAACCCAGCATTTTGGCAGGGTGAGGTGGGCAGATCACTTGAGGCCAGGAGTTCAAGACCAGCTTGGCCAACATGGCAAAACCCTGTCTTTACTAAAATCACAAAAAACTGGCCAGACATGGTGGCATACACCTGTAATCCCAGCTACTCGGGAGGCTGAGGCACGAGAATCACTTGAACCCAGGAAGCAGAGAGTACAGTAAGCCAAGATGGTGCCACTGCACTCCAGCCTGGGCAACAGAGCAAGACTCTGTCTCCAAAAAAAACAAAACAGAAAATAATAATGAAAAGTGGCACAGTAGGATAATCAGGACCATAGCTCTAGAGTTCAAATTACAGCTCTACTACTTATAGGCTGTGTGACTGTGGGCAAGTTATCTGCCTTCACTGAGTCTCAGTTTCTTCATCTATAAAACGGGGGTGTTAATAGTTTCTTCACAGGCAGTTTTGAGATAGTGTAAGTTTAGCCTTCCACAGTGCACTGTAATCCCAGCTACTTGGAAGGCTGAGGCAGGAGAATCACTGGAACCCAGGAGACAGAGATTGCGGTAGGTGAGATCGTGCCATTGCAGTCCAGCCTGGAAACAAGAGTAAAACTTCATCTCAAAAAAAAAAAAAGGAAAGCAAGTGAACTCGGACTGACCTCTGTTTGTAGGTCATTGCCAGATCTTTCCAGTAGTTAGCTTCTTCTTCCTCAGAGCTGAAAGTCTTTCCGGAGTCCTCCATGGTGAAAACAGTGCAAGAGATCACTCTTCTTGTGGCATGGTGTCTAGGATAGAAGGTTTGAAAATGATTACTCACATCTGGTTAAGTAGCTGATGTTTAACAGAAAAAAAATAAACTTTATGCTGCATCAAATTATTAAACATGCCAAAAATTTGAAGTAAACCCAAACAAAAGACAACCCACTCACCTATTACATTCCCTGGGTTAACATCAAGGCTCATGTATATTCATACACAAATATTTATTGAGCACCTACTATAGGACTGAGGGAGCCATGTTAAATGTCTCCAAGATGCCTGCCTTCCATAAAGGGGACTCACAGACTGGTGGAGGAAGAAGGGGAGGAATGTAAACTGCACATAAATAATTATTATAATTAACTATTTGAGACAGAATCTTGCTCTATCACCCAGGCTGGAGTGCAGTAGCATGATCTCAGCTCACTGCAACCTCTGCCTCCTGGGTTCAAATGATTCTTGTGCCTCAGCCTCCAGAAGAGCTGGGATTACAGGCATGCACCACCACACCTGGCTAATTTATTTTTAGCAGTGACAGGGTTTCACCATGTTGGCCAGGCTGGTCTCGAACTCCTGACCTCAAGTGAACCACCCGCTTCAGCCTCCCAAAGTGCTGGGATTACCGGCATGAACCACTGCACCCGGCCCCACGTAAATTATAAAACTATGTGCCTACTGCAGCCACGAAAATGTGCACACGATTTTGACATGCAATAAACTGCATATATTTGAGTATACACGTTGGTATGTTTTGACATATGTATGCACCTGAGAAACCATCATCACAACCAAGATAGTAAACATTTCTATCAATGCCCAGGATATTTAAGAAGTTCCAAACTCAACCTCAGTCAAGGAAGACCTCCTGGAAGAGGTGACACATGAGGAGCACATGAAAGAATATGAAAGAACTGGAAGGCAGTGTTAAGTGAGTAGGGCGAAAGAGGACACTACACAGAGGGGAAGGAGGAGAAACAGCCAGGCACTTACAGGGGAGGTAGAGGAAGTCTGGTAGGCCTGGGTTGAAGGGTGAGGAGCGGAGGGGAACCTGGACAGACTGAAATGGATGGCTTTTGCCATCTGTGACTTAGTGGCAATGGGAAACCATTGGAGGATGTTAAAGAAGAGAGTGATGTGATCTGAATGTCATATGATGGGCTCCCCTGCTTAAATAGCTGATCCTGATGGCCATGGACAGGCAGAGGAAGGACAAGGCCAAAGATGGAGAGCACCTGCAGCAATGCAAAAAAGAAAGGAGGGTGGAGGCCAGGCGCAGTTATCACGCCTGTAATCCCAGCACTTTGGCAGGCCAAGGGAGGCAGATTGCTTGAGCCCAGGAGTTCGACAGCAGCCTAGGCAACATGGTGAAACCCCATCTCTACTAGACATACAAAAAAATCAGTCAGGTGTAGTGGCACATGCCTGTGTTCTCAGCTACACAGGAGACTGAGGTGGGAGGATCACCTGAGCATAGGAGGCAGAGGTTGCAGTGAGCCAAGTTCGTGCCACTACACTCCAGCATGGGTGATGACGTAAGACCCTGTTTAAAAAGGAAAAAAGAAAGGAAGGTGGCCCGCATTAGAAAGTGAGAATAGGCCGGGTATAGTGGCTCACACCTATATTCCCAGCACGTTGGGAGAACAAGGCAAGATGACACTTGGGGCCATGAGCTCGAGACTAGCCAGGGCAACACAGCAAAACCCTACCTCGACAAAAAAAAACTTTTAAAAATTAGCCTGGTGGTATCTGTAGTCCTAGCTACTTGGGAGGCTAAGAAACGATGATCGTGTGAGTCCAGGACTTTGAGGCTGCAGTAAGGTATGATTATGGCACTGCACTCCAGCCTGGGAAACAGAGGCCTTATCTTTTTTTTTTTATTTTTTTTAAGACAGAGTCTAGCTCTGTCACCAGGCTGGAGCGCAGTGGCGCGATCTCGGCTCACTGCAACTCCTGCCTCCTGGGTTCAAGTGGTTCTCCTGCCTCAGCCTCTCGAGTAGCTGGGATTACAGGCATGCACTGCCACGTCTAGGTAATTCTTTTGTATTTTCAGTAGTGATGGGGTTTCACCATGTTGGCCAGGATGATTTCTATCTCCTGACCTCGTCATCCACCCACCTCAGCCTCCCAAAGTACTGGGAGTAAAGGCGTGAGCCACCGCACCCAGCCACCAACAGAGTGAGACCTTGTCTTAAAAAAAGAAAGTAGGGGCCGGGCGCAGTGGCTCATGCCTATAATCCCAGCACTTTGGGAGGCCGAGGTGGGCAGATCACCTGAGGTCAGGAGTTCGAGACCAGCCTGATCAACATGCAGAAACCCAGTCTCTACTAAAAATACAAAAAAATTAGCCAGGCATGGTGGTGCATGCCTGTAATCCCACCTACTCGGGAGGCAGAGGCAGGAGAATCACTTGAACCTAGGAGGCAGAGGTTGCGGTGAGCTGAGGTCTCACCATGGCACTCCAGCCTGGTGATGGAGCTAGACTCCATCTCACAAACAAACAAAAAAAAGAAACTAGGAATGAAGATGGAGGGCACAGAAATTGACTCCAAAATTATCTAGCCAGTAAACTTACCAGAACTTGATGAATTATGACTTCTTGGAGCAGGGGAGAGAGAAAAAGGAGGTGAGGACATCTTCTGTGGCTCTAGCTTAGGCAACTGGGTGCCACCACCATCTGCATCACCAGAGATAAAGAATTCCAGAAAGTGCAGTGCCTCACATCTGTAATCCCAGCACACTGGGAGGCCAAAGCAGGTGGAATGCTTGAGCCCAGGAGTTCCAGACCAGCCTGGGCAACCTGGTGAGACCCTATCTCTACAAAACAATACAAAAACTAGGTGGCCATGGTGGTGTGTCTGTAGTTCCAACTACTCAAGAGGATGAGGGGGGAGGATTGCCTGAGCCCGGGGAGGTCGAGGCTGCAGTGACCCATGACCATGCCCCTGTACTCCAGCCTGGGCAACAGAGCAAGATCCCATCTCAAAAAAAAAAAAAAAAAAAAAAAAGACTATCAAAAGGAAAACTCTTGGGTAGGTGGGTGGGTTAGGGAGAGACAACGAACGCAGTCTCAGACATGGACAGCTTGACATGTCCGTGACACACCGAGATGCAGCACTGGAGCTGAAACTCAGGGGTGAAATCAGGTCAACAACATCCATTTGAGACTCATGCGTCTCTAGCTGGTTTTTCTCTTTCCTGTGACAATAAAAGATCCTAGGGACTGTGTATGGAACACCAAAGAGTGCCAATATTGGAAAGGCAGGCAGGGAAAGAAATGATAGCTGAAGGAGGCAGAGAAGAAACAGAGTGAAAGAGATGAGGAGTGAAAGATATGACAATCAGGAAGAGTGTGCTGTCCTGGGAGGGGACAGTTTCAAGGGAAACATTCCAGTGTCACAAGGATGCAACAGAGAAGCAGGCAAGATAAGGGCTGGAAAATATCCACCGGGCTGAGTGAAAAGTCAGTCACTGGGGGTGTGAGCAAGATGAGTTTCTACCCCGTGGAGGAGGAAAGACAAAGAACTGAGTGCAGGAGTAACTGGGAGGGAAGACGAGGAAGGAGATGGAATTCTGGAGAACTTCCTAAAAGAAGGTGAAACAAATTAGCCAACAGCTAGAGGAGGTGAGTGGTAAGAGCACTGGCTCTCAGGACTTTGAGCTGTCCACAGCAGAGGGGAGGGAAGCAGATTCTTTTTTCTTTCCTAAGAGATAGGCTCTCAATCTGTCATCCAGGCTGAAATGCAGCAGCACAATCGTGGCTAACTGCAGCCTTGGACTCCAGGGCTGCAGTAATCCTCCTACCTCAGCCTCCTGATTAGCTGGGACTACAAGTGTATGCCAACATGCACAGCTAATTTTTTTTTTTTTTTAAGAGATGGGGTCTCACTATGTTGCCCAGGCTGATGTCAAATTCCTGGGCTCAAGTGATCCTCCTGCCTTTGCCTCCCAAAGCACTGGGATTCTATGTGTGAGCTATCCCACCCGACAGGAAAGCAGACTTCTATTAACAGTTGGGCTAATGGTTTGTATAATCCCTGTTGATAGAGCCTGCCTAATGTAATCGTCTATTTTCTGAGTTTATCTAAGGCTCTAAGCTTGTCAAAAGAGCGTAAGGAATCCAAATAAGACTGAGTCCAAGGCCGGACACAGTGGCTCACACCTGTAATCCCAGCACTTTGGGAGGCCGAGGTGGACGAATCCCCTGAGCTACGAGTTTGAGACCAGCCTGGCCAACATGGTGAAACATGGCTCACACCTTTAATCCCAGAGCTTTGGGAGGCCAAGGCAAGAGGATCACTTAAGCCCAGGAATTTGAGACCAGTCTGGGCAACAGAGGAGACCCCATCTCTTGAAAACCCCCGTCTCAGTCGGGCGCCGTGGCATGTGCCTGCAGTCCCAACTACTCGGGAGGCTGAGGCAGGAAAATCACTTGAGCCTGGGAGACAGAGGCTGCAGTGAGCCGAGATTGTGTCACTGCACTCCAGCCTGGGCAACAGAACGAGACCCCATCTTGAAAAAATAAAAAGGGGGTAGAGTGTTAATAGCAGTCATTAACAAGGTCAGGAGCAGGCGTAAACCTAGGCCGAGGACTCCCCGCTCAAGGCATAAGCTGTAATGAACCCAGATCTCATCTAATATGTAGTCATCAAACCAATTCTATAGCAACAAGAGCCCAGGGCCAACGCATATATCAGTGAGCATTGTGTGGCCATTAAGACATTGGTGGCTGGGCACGGTGGCTCACGCCTGTAATCCCACTACTTTGGGAGGCCGAGACAGGTGGATTACCTGAGGCCAGGAGTTTGAGACCAGCCTGACCAACACAGTGAAATCGCATCTCTACTAAAAATACAAAAATTAGCTAGGCATGGCAGCAGGCACCTGTAGTCCCAGCTACTTGGGAGGCTGAGGCAGGAAAATCGCCTGAACCCAGGAGGAGGAGGCTGCAGTGAGCTGAGATCATGCCACTGCACTCCAGCCTCGTGACAGAGTGAGACTCCATCTCAAAAAAAAAAAAAATTGCTGGGAGCGGTGGCTCATGCCTGTAATCCTAGCACTTTGGGAGGCCAAGGTGGGTGGATCACCTGAGGTCAGGAGTTCAAGACTAGCCTGGCCATCATGGTGAAACCCCATCTTTAAAAAAAAAAAAAATTTAGCAGAGCATGGTGGCAGGCACCTGTAATCCCAGCTACTCAGGAGGCTGAGGCAGGAGAATCGCTTGAACCCAGGAGGCAGAGGTTGCAGAGAGCCGAGATCGCGCCATGCACTCCAAACTGGACAACAAGAATGAGACTCCGTCTCCAAAAAAAAAAGGCATTGGTGATCCTATTGAGGGTAGTCTCAGTCCCACAGCATGGAAGGACTTCAGCACACAGTAAAGTGAGGAAGTAAGGAAGCAGGAACTACATAAGCAGACTGACACTTCCTGCAGTTTGGAAAAAGATGTAAGTACAAGATCCAGTGTGATCAGCTCCCTGCTTAGTTTCCTACACATTTCCTACCCCACCACCTCTCATTCACTTATGTGTCAGCCACACTGCCTTCTTTCTCTTCCTTGAACACCCAAGCCTGGCCAGGTGCAGTGGTTCATGCCTACAATCTCAGTACTTTGGGAGGCCGAGGCGGGCGGATCACGAGGTCAAGAGATCGAGACCATACTGGTCAACATGGTGAAACCCCGTCTCTACTAAAAATACAAAAAAAATAGCTGGGCGTGGTGGCGCGCGCCTGTAGTCCCAGCTACTCGGGAGGCTGAGGCAGGAGAATTGCTTGAACCCGGGCGGCGGAGGTTGCAGTGGGCCAAGGTCGCGCCACCACACTCCAGCCTGGCGCCTGGTGACGGAGTAAGACTCTGTCTCAAAAAAAAAAAATTAGCCGAGCGTGGTGGCAGGCGCCTGTAATCCCAGCTACTCAGTAGGCTATGACAGAGAATCTCTTGAACCTGGGAGGTGGAGGTTGCAGTGAGCTGAGATCCCGCCACTGCACTCCAGCACGGGAAACAGAGCGAGACTCCACGTCAAAAAGAGAAAATAGTAATAACAATAAAAGAAAAGAGCTTTTTAAAGCACTGTTATCTTGGCCAGTAAGGCTTAAAACTTAATCCTCAGGAAAGAAATGAATCTGAGATGTTTTAGAGGTGCGTCCATTGTGGGGCAGGTTCTAATTACAAGCAGGCTGATGGGAGGTATGTGGTTTTAGATTTCAAGGACTGAGGAGACACTAAGCAGAGAACTGGATTTATGTGACAGCCTGCAAAACTGTTCATTCCAACCAAGGGACAAAAATTACAGGAACAGCATTTCGACCAAAAACCCTTCCATTTTAAAAGCAATCCTCAGGGAAGAGAGATGCTGGAGGCGAAGAAGAAACAGCTGCACTTGACTTTATCATGAAACAGCACTCTTAAAAATATAAGATTTTGCCTTTGCCATTTAAAAATGTCAGAGAAAGGCCAGGCAAGGTGGCTCACGCCTATAATCCCAGCACTTTGGGAGACGGAGGTGGGCAGACTGCTTGAGCCCAGGAGTTCAAGACCAGCACAAGGTGAAACCCCGTCTCTTCCAAAAACACAAAAATCAGCCAGGCATCATGATGCACGTGTGTAGTCTCAGCACTTAGAGAGGCTGAGGCAGGTGGCTCACTTGAGCCCAGGAGCTCGAGACCAGCCTGGGAAACAAGGTGAAACCCTGCCTCTACTAGAAACACAAAAATTAGCCAGGCATGGTGGAGCGTGCCTGTAATCCCAGCTTCTTGAGTGCCTGAGGCATGAGAATTGCTTGAACCTGGAGGTAGAGGTTGCAGTGAGCGAAGATCCCACCACTGCACTCCAGCTTGGGCAACAGAGCGAGACTCTGTCTCAAAAAGTAAATAAATAAACAAAATGAAAACGTCAGAACTACTGCACTACTCTCTGCCGCAGAAAGCAGGCAAGATGACTTGCAAGGGTTCCCTTATTCCAGCATTAAGTACTGAATCTGACCTTCTGTTTGCTGTGTGCTGGACATTTCAAAAATCATTTGCAACACTATCCTCCCTAAGCTGTGCAACTGTAAGAGATGGCTAAGCAGGACAACCACTGTTTCCTGCAAGCAGAAACACTGTATGCCTTGGCCATCTCTACATGTATACGTGAGTGGCAGAGGCAAACTAGACCCAAGTTCAAGGGGTCTTTGCATTCAAGTACAAGGCTTCCTAGGGGTTGCAAACTGACTGACTGGGGGTCAGATTCGCTTGTTTCACTCGGCTCAAACGATCTTTTTTTTTCTTTTGAGACAGAGTCTCTCTTTGTTGCCCAGGCTGGAGTACAATGGCGTGATCTCAACTCACTGCAACCTCCATCTCCTGGGTTCAAGCAATTATCCTGCCTCGGCCTCCCTAGTAGCTGGGATTACAGGCACACGCCACCACGCCTAGCTAATTTTTTGTATTTTTAGGAGAGACGGGGTTTCACCATGTTGGCCAGGCTGGTCTCGAACTCCTGACCTCTTGAGGTGATCTGCCCACCTTGGCCTCCCAAACTGTTGGGATTACAGGTGTGAGCCACTGTGCCCAGTCCTCAGTCTTTTAAAAGGCACTGTAGGCCAGGTGCAGTGGCTCACAACTATAATCCCAGCACTTTGGAAGGCTAAGCTGGGCAGATCACAAGGTCAGGAGATCAAGACCACCGTGGCCAACATGGTGAAATCCTGTCTCTACTAAAAATACAAAAATTAGCTGGGTGTGGTGGTGCGTGCCTGTAGTCCCAGCTACTCGGGAGGCTGAGGCAGGAGAATTACTTGAACCAGGGAGGCGGAGGTTGCAGTGAGCTAAGATCACACCACTGCACTCCAGCCTGGTGACAGAGCAAGACTCTTGTCTCCAAAAAAATAAAATAAAAAATAAAAGGCACTATAATACGCAGGTGTGAATGCCTGGTCTCAGTATAGACAACTTTGTACTTGCTATCTTAAAAGTGGATCCCACATGCATTTATGTCATCTGTGACCACTAACCTGCATTCTCAATACACCATCACACCATCATGCCCCAGCAGCTCTGTGGACAAATCTGACTGGAGCATGCAAGGAACAATGACAAACTAGGACCCAGTGGTATAAAAAGTATCTATTTTGCACAACTGAGATCTATGCCTCCTTCAAAAACTTGTTTCTGGCCAGGCGTGGTGGCTCACACCTATAGTCCCAGCACTTTGTGGGGGTGAGGCAGGCAGATCGCTTGAGCTCAAGAGTTAGAGATCAGCCTGGGCAACATGGTGAAACCCTGTCTCTACGAAAAATGCAAAAAATTAGCCAGCGGTAGTGATGCACACCTGTGGTCCCAGCTACTCAGCAGGCTGAGGTGGGAGGATCACTTGAGCCTGGGAGGTGGAGGCTGCAGTGAGCAGAGATCACTCCACAGAACTCCAGCCTGGAGAGAGAGCGAGACCCCGTCCCCGCCCCCCAAAAAAAATAGTTTCCATGGGTTTTTTTTTTTTTATTGTCACGTTTTTACATGTTTAAAGCTAACCAAAGAGTCTGAAAATATACTTGAGACTCACGCCTCCGATTTTAAAACTCTGGACAAAAAAGCAAAGCAATCTCTTTCAGCTTTTCTCCAAGAGAAGAAAGCCAGCACAGCTAGTCAGGAGCAATAAACATAGAGAAACCATCGGTAATTAACTCAGCACCCTTCTCCAACCTCACTCCATACCCTTCCCAATCAAAACAAACAGAAGAGCAGGAGGGAAGAGAAAGAGGTTGCCAAATGTCAGCACACGCTCCGACAGCCAGGACACAGGCTTTACATTTTGCAGAAGTGACATCACTGGGGTAACAACACTCAAGAGTCAGCAAGCCTGGCTTCTGTCTTTGTGCTTTCCAAGTTTATAATGATCAACCTACAAAAATACTTAGGCAGGCAAGGACCCATGTTCAAAGATGCACATCATCATTCATGAATGTGGAAAACTGGAAACCTCAATGTCAACCGAGAACTGAATGGAAAACAATGTAGTTGTTAGGAACTGTATGTACTAATACGGAAGAAAGCTCATGATAGCTTAAAAATGGGTGCTCATTGTTTATTTCCCTCTTTCTGCACACGGAATAGAAAAGGGTCTGGAGGATGCATCAGAATGGGGGTGAGGCAGGCCCTGTGGATTTGTACCTGACACACTGCTTTAAGGTAAACTACATCCACACATATACAGTAAGCATAGATTGTTTTTGAGATTTTAAAAAGCTTAAGCTAGGTGCTGTGGCTCTCTCCCACTCCTGCACTTTGGGAGGTTGAGGCAGGATGATCACTTGTGCCCAGGAGTACAAGACCAGCCTGGGCAATATAGTGAGACCCCCATCTCTACAAAAAATTTGAAAAATTAGCCAGGCATGGTGGCATGTGCCTCTAGTCTCAGCTACTTGGGAGGCTGAGGCAAGAGGATTGCTCGACTCTGAGAGGTTGAGGCTGCAGTTAGCTGTGATTGCACCACTGCACTCCAGCTTGGGCAACAGAGCAACACCCTGTCTCAAAAAACAAACAAAGAAAAACTTGGACAAAAAAATAAAACAGCTATTATTCCAGGATAATTTTATTCTACTGAACCAAGGGCCAGGGAAAGAATTTGTCCTACTGTGGTTTGCCTCCTCCATCCCTTTTCAAACATTTCTTGAACACCTACTAAGTGCTGGGCACTGCTGAGGGAGGCACACAAAAAGCACCTACACTCATTGCATGAGGTGCACCCATAGTACTAGCTGCAGGCACAAACTTTCTGTACATAGGCATGCTCATGTTAGGAAATGACCTTGTGAAGAAAGGGAGTGTTATTTCTCAGCCCACATTTTAAGGAGAAAGAACACACTTTGCGCTGGGTGCAGTGGCTCATGCCTGTTAGTAATCTCAGCACTGTGGGAGGCAGAAGCAGGAGGACTGCTTGAGTCCAGGAGTTTGAGACCAGCCTGGGCAACAAAGCAAGACTCTGCCTCTACATTAATAATAATAATAATAATAGGGCCGTGGTGGTATGCACCTGTAGTCCCAGCTACTTGGGAGGCTGAGGCAGAAGAATAGCTTGAATCTGGGAGGCGGAGGTTGCAGT
Source organism: Alouatta palliata (assembly GCA_004027835.1). Classification (NCBI taxonomy): domain Eukaryota; kingdom Metazoa; phylum Chordata; class Mammalia; order Primates; family Atelidae; genus Alouatta; species Alouatta palliata. The sequence continues at coordinate 7,582 of PVKV010030091.1, read as the reverse complement.
GACCTGAGATCACACCGTTGCACTCCAGCCTGGGTGAGAGAGCGAAACTCCATCTCAAAAAAATAATAATAAAATACTAATAATAATTAACACACTTTGAAAACATAAATAACATCCTAACAGAATAAGCCAAGTTAATAAACTGTTAATCAAACATGGGATAAACTCATGAATCAAAGGCCCCTGAGACTTCAGGGGCACAGATCATCTGCATTTAATCCTACACAAAAGACACACTAAGAGAAAAGGCTCAAAACAGGTTGCAGGCCGGGGGTGGAGGGGCTCACGCTTGTAATCCCAGCACTTTGGGAGGCAGAGGCAGGTGGATCACGAGGTCAGGAGATCGAGACCATCCTGGCTAACATGGTGAAACCCCGTCTCTACCAAAACTACAAAAAATTAGCCGGGCATGGTGGTGCACGCTTGTAGTCCCAGCTACTGGGGAGGCTGAAGCAGGAGAATCGCTTGAACCCAGGAGGCGGAGGTTGCAGTGAGCCGAGTTTGTGCCATTGCACTCCAGCCTCGGCAACAGAACCAGACGCTCTCAAAAATAAAAAATAAAAAAATGGGTTGTATACTAATGACGTGATGGCGGCTAGGGTGGGCAGGTAGCAAGAGGCTGCGTGAGCAGCTGGGATCCAATTCATCTTCAAAGCACCCTACCCACGTCCTAAAATGCCGAATTACCCTAGAAATGATGAACCTGCCCAGCTCATGCTGCAAAGGCCTTTTCTTTCGAAAGTTAAAAAGGGCCTCCGGCTCAAAGTAGAAATTAAGAGGCACAACCTAGTACTAACCCCAGACAAAGCAATGAGGGAAGCTCAAAGCCATTCAGAGGCAGAGAGCCTGAGATGGCTCGGAGAAAAAGAAAAAGTCGCTTCCCCAAAATCGATGTCAAGGTTGACAACGGGGTTTCCCAGGACCTCAGAGAGGCAGGTGGGCCCAGACATCATTCAAGCTGTGGAATAAGCGTTTTCGTCCTTTACTCCATCCCTCCCCAAAGTGCTGTCAGGAGAAATCTGAACCGTCCTACGGCAGAGACGGGAGCAAAGCGGAGAGAAGGAGACTGCCCCAAACATGTTCCCAGAGGGAGGGAGGGAGGGAGGGGGGTAGGTTTTTGGAAAGAAGCCTGCAAGGGCGGGATAGTGGGTGTGAGGGCGGGGGCAGCGCTGCAATGGGGAGGCCTGGGGGCTCAGAGAAGTAGATGGCAGGATCAGAGGGTAGGAGAGAGAGAGAAAAGAAACGACGGGCATCTAGGAGAGGAGTATGGGGAGGGACGAGGAGGAGAAAGAGGATGCAGCCTGGGAGCGGGGTTTGGGGATGGGCAAGGCAGAACCACCCAAGGAAGTCCCGGAAGGAGGAGAGGGCAACGGGGTGGGAGACGAGCGCAGAAAGAGAAACGAAGTTGGCAAGGGCGGGGGGCAGGCACAAGGGACGTCCGGGTGGCAACGCACTCTGTGCCTAACTTCTTAGGACCGGAGGCTCCAGGGAAGCGGGATTTTGGAGCCCCGGGACGAGGGGAGTCCAAGTGGCCGGGAAGCGACGCGCAGGCGAGGAGAGTGGGGGTCCCTGCTAGGCGGTGGCCTGGGATCCCGTGGTGAGTCAGAGGGGCTTTCTCAGCCTTGGTGAAGGTACCCCGGCAGCCACCCCGACCCCAGCCCCGCGCAGCCCTGCACTTACCCGGGCAGGGGCGGCGAGGACAAGGCGGCGGCGGCTGCAAGGGGTGGTGCGGCCCCGGCCCGCTGGACCCCGCCCCGGAGCCCGCAGCCGGTGCCGCCCATTGGTTGCCGCGCCACGGGACCGCGTTCGCCTCGACCAATCAGCGCCGAGCAGCGTCGTTTAGAAACTTTTCTCCCAGGCTGGGCGCGGCGGCCACGCGGCGGAGGCTCCCGGCCGGTGGGGGCTTGGGAGGTGCCAGCTGCTGGGCCAGGGCTGCCGGGTCTTTGAGATGTTGCCGGCTGCTGCCTGGAAACCCGGGAAACGGGTTTGGGTTTGCCCGCCGCGCATTTCAGGAAAATATGCCGTTCTCTCCACTCGGATTGCATTTTCCCATTCTTGCACTTTCTCCAAATCAGAAGGAAAGACAAAGATTCAGGCCCACTGAGGCTAGCAGTGCCTCGTGCCTTCCTACTCCTTACCACCCAAAGTAGAATCTTCAGCATCATTATCTTCTTCTTCAGAGGCAGAAAAACTTAGTGCACAAGAGTCGGGTCATAAGCTTGGCTTTGAGTCCTAGTTCTGCCCTTTACTAACTGTGATCTTGGGAAAGTTGTGTAACCTCTGTGACTCCGTTCCCTCATCTATGAAACGGCATTATGGGTCGGGCGCAGTGGCTCACGCCTGAAATCCCAGCACTTTGGGAGGCCAAGGAGGGTGGATCACTAGGTCAGAAGGTCGAGACCAGCCTGGCTAACATGGTGAAACCCCCGTTTCCACTAAAGATACAAAAAATTAGCTGGGCGTGGGGGTGCGCGCCTGTAATCCCAGCTACTTGGGCGGCCGAGGCAAGAGAATCGCTTGAACCGAGATCACGCCACTGCACTCTAGCCTGGGTGACACAGTGAGACTCCATCTCAAAAAAAAAAAAAAAAAAAAAAAGCATTATGCAGAGGACTAAATGAGTTAAAAGCATTTGTAAAAACATTTACAACAGAGCTTTGAACATAGTAAATACAATATGTATCTGTTAAATGATCTTGATTTTATTTTATTTTATTTATTTTGAGATGGAGTCTCCCTCTATTGTCCAGATTAGAATGCAGTGGTGTGATCTCTGCTCACTGCAACCTCCGCCATCTGAGTTCAAGCAATTCTATGCTTCAGCCTCCCCAGCAGCTGGAATTACAGATGCACATCCCCACATCCACCTAATTTTTCTATTTTTAGTAGAGATGGGGTTTCACGATGTTGGCCAGGCCAGTCTCAAACACCTGACTTCAGATAATCTGCCCATGTTGGCCTTCCAAAGTGCTGGCATTCCAGGCGTAGGCCACCACACCCCACTGATAATCAAGTTTTTTTTTGTTTGTTTTTTGAGACGCAGCCTTGCTCTGGTGCCCAGGCTGCAGTCCAGTGATGCAATCCCAGCTCACTGCAACCTCCACCTCCTGGGTTCAAGTAATTCTCCTGCCTCAGCATCCCAAGTAGCTGGGATTACACGCACATGCCACCACACTGGGCTGATTTTTATATTTTTTGTAGAGATGGGGTTTCCCCATGGTGGCCAGACTGGTATCAAACCTTTGACCTCAGGCGATCCACCCGCCTCGGCCTCCCAAAGCGCTGGTGTTACAGGCGTGAGCCACCGGACCTGGCCTGATGGTCATGATTTTTAAACGGCTGTGTGTCCCAGGCACAAGTCTCAAAGCAACCCTAATTGTTCACTAACACATTTTTAAATAATGTGAGGTTTTTTTTTTTTTTTTTTTTTTTTTTTTTTCTGAGACGGAGTTTTGCTTTTGTTGCCCAGGGTGGAATGCAATGGCACAATCTTGGCTCACTCCAATCTCCACTCCAGGGTTCAAGAGATTCTCCTACCTCAGCCTCCTGAGTAGCTGGGACTACAGGCACCTGCCACCACACCCAGCTAATTTTTTGTATTTTCAGTAGAGATGGGATTTCACTATGTTGGCCAGGCTGGTCTTAAACTCCTGACCTCAGGCGATCCACCCACCTCAGCCTCCCAAAGAGCTGGTATTACAGGCATGAGCCACCACACCTGGCTGGAATTTTTTTTTTTTTTCTTTATTTTCTTCTAAAACATCCTGTCATGTATTATCGAGCATTCTGGTTGGAAGGTACAAAAATACAGTAGAGAGAATGAATAAAACCTAGTATTTAGGAGCACAACAGGGTGACTACAGTCGACAATAATGTATTGTACATTTTAAAATAACTAAAAGAATATAAATGTAGTGTTTGTAACACAAAGAAAGGATAAATGCTTGAGATGATGGACACCCCATTTACCGTCATGTGATGATTATGCATTGTATGCCTGTATCAAAATATCTCATGTACACCATAAACACCTACTGTGTAACCATAAAAACTAAAAAATATATAATTATCATCCAGCTTTTTTTTTTCTTCTGAGTCTCACCCTGTGGCATTGGCTGGAATGCAGTGGCACAATCACTGCTCACTGCATCCTGTACCTCCCGGGCTCAAGCAATCCTCCCACCTCAATCTCCAGAGTAGCTGGGACCACAGGTGCACACCACCACGCCCAGCTAATTTTTGCATTTTTTTGAAGAGACATGGATCTCACTATGTTGCCCAGGCTGGCCTCAAACTCCTGATCTCAAGTGATCCTCCCGCCTCAGCCTCCCAAAGTGCTGGGATTATAGGTGTGAACCACAGCACCAGGCATTATGAGCATTGTTCTGTACACTTTTACAGCACAGTGAATACGTCAGTCAGACAGGTATCTGTCCTCAAAGGGCTTATATTGTTAAGAGAGAAACACACTAAACCTACAAGCAGAAAGTGTAACATCATTTCAGATATTGATAAGTGCTATGGCTAAGGCAAGCTCATTTGATACAAAGGGCTGAGAGGGGTCACTTCAGATACTATGGTCAGGGAAGGTCACTGCAGGGAGGAGAACATGGAGTTGAACCACAGATGATAACCCCAGGAAAGCATTTTATTGTATCCATTTTAAAGATGAGACACTGTTTTCTGTGCTGTAATCCCAGCACTTTTCCTGTAATCCCAGCACTTTCGGAGGCTGAAGCCAGTGGATCACAAGGTCAGGACCATCCTGGTCAACAAGGTGGAACCCCATCTCTACTAAAAATACAAAAAAATTAGCTGGGCGTGGTGGCACGAGCCTGTAGTCCCAGCTACTCCGGAGGCTGAGGCAGGAGAATTGCTTGAACCCAGGAGGTGGAGACTGCTGTGAACCGTGGTTGCCCCACTGCACTACAGCCTGGGCTACAGTGCCACACTCTGATTCAAAAAAAAAAATGAGAATAAAGATGCAGGAAATTAATTGAGTTGCCTGTGGTCTTACAACTAGTAATTAACAAATCAGGCTTCAAAGCTGGCTCTGACTCCTCAACCCACCTTCCTCTGCACTATATAGAGGGAAAGAGATTTTAGCTATTCCAGTGTCTCCCACCCCACTCCTGCCTCCCAGCTATGCTTAGAATAGCCTTTCTCAAATTCTACTTTAGACTCCTTACTATTTCCTAAAAACTGCTCAGAGGCACAAAGGGGAACCCCAGCACCTATCAACATGTTTAAGGAAAGTACCAAATGTCTTTCAGGAAACTTCCCAAACATTAATGAATCATTTGCATACTGCTTCACGCTTTACTAGTTCTGATGCCTTTCCCTTTGGAATTTTATTTTATTTTATTTTATTGAGACAGAGTCTCACTCTGTTGCTCAGACTGGAGTGCAGTTCTCAGCTCACTACAGCTTCTGCCTCCCAGGTTCAAGCGATTCTCCTGCCTCAGCTTGCCAAGTAGTTGGGATTACAGGCGCCTGCCACCACACCCGGCTAATTTTTTTATTTTTAGTAGAGACGTGTTTTCACCATGTTGGCCAGGCTGGTCTCAAACTCCTGACCTCAAGTGATCCACCTGCTTTGGCCTTCCACAGTGCTGGGATTACAGGCATGAGCCACCGCACCAGGCCTCAACTTTGGAATTTTATTAATTAATTATTTATTTATTGAGATGGAGTCTCACTCTGTCTCCCAGGCTAGAGTGCAGTCGTGCAATCTCAGCTCACTGAAACCTCTGCCTCCCAGGTTCAAGCAATTCTGCCCCAGCCTCCCAAGCAGCTGGGATTATCCCCCTCAGATTTTTAGTTGTTGTTGTTAAAGGAGTCTTGCTCTGTCATCCAGGCTGGAGTGCAGCGGCGCAATCTTGGCTCACTGCAACCTCTTCCTCCCAGGTTGAAGTGATTCTCCTGCTTCACTTCCTGAGCAGCTGGGATTACAGGTGTGCACCACCACACCTGGCTAATTTCGTATTTTTAGTAGAGACAGGTTTTCACCATGTTGGCCAGGCTGAACTCCTGACCTCAGGTAATCCACCCACCTTGGCCTCCCAAAGTGCTGGGATTACAGTCATGAACCACCATGCCTGGCCCCCCTAAGACTTTTATTTGACCCTCACCACTCTGTAAGGTTTCTGGACAGGAACTAATCTCAGCTTACAGAGAAACTGAAGCACAAACTGATGAGGTACTGGTGTTGCCTAAATAGCTGTGATCAAGGCATTTAAACTAGTTGGTTCTCAATTTCCCAGATTTTCCATTAAAAAAAGGGAGAGGACATTGAAAAGATAATGATTAAAGTCTTAACTGGGAACAAACTTTAGGGAGATAGGTTTGTCATTGAGTAAAACCTCAAAAATGAAAGGAAAATTTTGGTGTACTTTAAAATGTTGTTCTTGCCCTTTTTAAATTCGATTTGTTTTCCTTGTAGTTTTGGGATATAGCTGAGCAGATAACTCCATTTAACTTCCTTAGGTCCTTCCATGATCATTTATTAATTCAAACCACTAAACCTAACATAGGCAGAAGAGAAGTTTCTGAGAAATTTCCTTTTTTTTCTTTTGAGACGGAGTTTCGCTCCTGTTGCCCAGTCTGGAGTGCAATGGTGTGATCTTGGCTCACCGAAACCTCTACCTACCGGGTTCAAGCAATTCTCCTGCCTCAGCCTCCTGTGTAACTGGGATTACAGGTATGTGCAAACCACACTCAGCTAATTTTTTTTTTTTTTTTTTTTGAGACAGAGTTTCCCTCTGTCGCCCAGGCTAAAGTGCAGTGGCACAATCTCGGCTCATGGCAATCTCCGCCTCCCGAGTTCAAGCGATTCTCCTGCCTCAGCTTCCCGAGTAGCTAGGGCTACAGGTGCCTGTCACCACGCCTAGCTAATTTTTTTATTTTTAGTAGAGACAGGGTTTCACTATATTGGCCAGGCTGGTCTCCAACACCTGACCTTGTGATCCACCTGCCTCGGCCTCCCAAAGTGCTGAGATTACAGGCATCAGCCACCCATGCCAGGACAAGGAGAAACTTCTTTAATAATAGCTTTGTTAGTTGAGCTGAATTGAATGTAAAGTAGCTACTTAAATAGCACACAAAAAAATCATTCTGGTTTCAATAAATGTGAAGATTATAATTTGGACAAGGAAAAAAGCCAAAGTTACTTGTACTCTCTAAAGTTTTCCCAGCAAAGAAATAGAAATACAATAGAGGATACATACTTAAAATATAGCTTCTTAAGAGAACGTTTATGTATTTTGATTCATAATTGTCTCCTTCTAAGGATTGATATACTTTACTTAGGCTAGTAGTCTTTTTTTTTTTTTTTTTTGGAGATGGAGTTTCGCTCTTGTTACCCAGGCTGGAGTGCAATGGTGAGATCTCGGCTCACCGCAACCTCCGCCTCCTGGGTTCAAGCAGTTCTCCTGCCTCAGCCTCCCGAGTAGCTGGGACTACAGGCACGTGCCACCATGCCCAGCTAATTTTTGTATTTTTAGTAGAGACAGGGTTTCACCATGTTGACCAGGATGGTCTCGATCTCTTGACCTCGTGATCCACCCGCCTCGGCCTCCCAAAG
>PVKV010030090.1:0-22710 GCA_004027835.1 Alouatta palliata | reverse complement strand
ACTGAAATGGAGAGGCAAGAGCTAGACTTCAGGTCTTAGGGCAGGGCTGGGCCAGTGTCTGAATTCTGATAGCAGCACTGCCAGGCAGCCCCAGGGCAAATGCAAAGTTGATTGGTTTTTCTTAAGAACTCTTACTTTTCTTTCTGATGCTCACTGCCAGGTGTCCAAAGGCCCTGGAACTTCCCAAATCTTCTTTCTACTTAAGTCTATTTCCTAGGTTTTTACCAAGCCTTGGTTTTTAAAATGCATCTCTTCTTCGTTACCTAACACTCCAGTTTTGGCATTTTCCCCATATTTATCCCCTTTTTTTTTTTCTTTCTTCTCCTCTTTGTCCCATTCTTTCCTCTAGGCTATTTTCAAAGTTCTGTGGCCCCTGGCTTCTGTATACATAACTGCCTTTAGAATATTCCAGCCTCACCTTTAAAAAATCCAAATTTACAAAACAAAATTATTTGAAAGGTAAATCTTTTCGTTACAGAAATCTCGCCAATATGAAAGACTGGCATCTCTTTTTTTATGTTTATTACTTTTTTTTTGAGACAGTCTCAACTCTGTAGCCCAGGCTGGAGTGCAGTGAGGTGCTCTGCAGCCTCTGCCTCCTGGGTTCAGGCGAGTCTCATTCCTCAGCTCCCAAGTAGCTGGGGCTACAGGTGTGCCAATAGTTGTATTTTATACTAATAATATAGCTAGTTTTTGTATATTTAGTAGAGGCAGGGTTTTGCCATGTTGGCCAGGTTGGTTTCAAACTCCTGGCCTCAAGCAATCTGCCCATCTTGGCCTCCCAAAGTGCTGGAATTACAGGCCTGAGCCACCATGCCTGGCTGTGTTTATCACTTTCTATATTTCATTATAGCAAGTGGTAACTAGGAGAGGCCCCCTAGTTGGGTGCAAGCAGATTCATTTTCGTATTTGCAGATCATGTAACACAGTGAAATGCATAGCCTCACCTTCATACTGGATCATAAAAATACTTGACTTTCCCTATTTTGTTTACTATCAAGCCTGAGCTCATTAAATATGTGCAGTGGCCTGGATCGGGATCATGTGAAAAACAGGACCTTGGCTTGCTTACAACAATGTTTGCATTTGTTTTGGTTGGTACAGCTTCATTTGGAGAAATTCTCACCTTGTTCTCAAGGATGAGTCTAGCGCAGTACCAGGCTCCCAGTGGCTTTTCATTCATAGTAATGAGCATTAGCTGAGTGTGCACCTGTAGTCCTAGGTACTCAGGAGGCTGAAGCAGGATTCCTTGAGTCCAGGAGGTCTAGGCTGCAGTGAGCTGAGCAGTGTCTGTGGACCTTTGCTGCATTCTAGAATTCCCAGCCTGGAACTATGCTGTTGTCCAGGAAAGCATACATGAGAAAAGAATTCCCAGCCCGGAACTATGCCGAATGCCAAGGAAAGCATTCATGAGAAAAGCCTGTTCTGAGTCGTAATACCAGTGGCAGTTCTGGATAGAATTCCTTGAGACACAGCTAGGCGCGGTGGCTCACACCTGTAATCCCAGCACTTTGGGAGGCTGAGGCAGGCAGGTCACTTGAGTTTGGGAGTTGGAGACCAGCCTGCCCAACATGGTGACACCCCATCTCTACTGAAAATACAAAATTAGCCACGTGTGGTGGTGCATCCCTGTAGTCCCAGCTACTCGGGAGGCTGAGGCAGGAGAATCGCTTGAACCCAGGAGGCAGAGGTTGCAGTGAGCCAAGATCACACCATTGCACTCCAGCCTGGGCAACAATAGTGAAACACCATCTCAAAAAATAAATAAATAAATAAATAAATAAAGAATTCCGTGATACACACGGCACTTCCAGCCTTGGTTTTCATGGTTGCTGTGATAGCAGAACACACAGCTGTGAAACAAACAAAAGATGAACAACAGAAATGGATGTGCTGAAGTGTGAGATGAAAATATGCAGAAAAGCCAACCATCTTTAGAAATCTCATTTATTCAGAGTTCAGTATAAGCCTAATAGGTACAAGCTGAGATGTTGGAGTCTGAATGGTGGGTTCTGGTCTTGCTTTCCACCAATAATTAGCTTCACTTGACTTCTTTGGGTTTCCGTTTCCTCATTTGTAAGAGAAAATAGGGATCACAAGAGTACTTGGCACATAGGATTTTGGAGGATGTTGTGTATGTCAAGAATTTAGCACTGTGTCTAGTACACAGCAAGTGCTTAATAAATGTTCTTATGAGTGTTTCAGCACATGTGGGAGGGACATAGCCCAGTGCAGTATTTCTCAAATCTTGGGGTCTCTGGACAGCTTCACAGACAGATAAAATGCAAGCCCTCAATTAGCTACAACTTCAGATAAGCAGTAAATAATTTTTTAGTATAAGTATTTACCAAATATTGTATGGAACATATATAAAAATATTTATTGCTTATCTGAAATTCAAGTTTAACTGGGCACCCTGAAGTTTTATTTGCTAAATCTGACAACCCTGTTTTACTTTTTTTTTTTTTTTTTTGAGTCAGGGTTTACTCTGTCACCCAGGCTGGAGTGCAGTGGCGTGATGACGGCTCACTGCAGCTTCAAGCTCCCAGGCTCAGGTAATCCTCCCACCTCAGCCTCCCAACTAGCTGGGACCAAAGGCTCATGCCGCTATGCCTGGCTAATTTTTGGTATTTTTTTGTAGAGACAGGGTTTCGCCATGTTATCCAAGCTGGTCTTTTTTTTGAGACAGAGTGTTGCTCTGTCGCCCAGGCTGGAGTGCAATGGCGCGATCTCGGCTCACTGCAACTTCTGCCTCCCGGGTTCAAGCAATTCTCTTGCCTCAGCCTCCCGACTAGGTGGGATTACAGGCGGCTGCCACTATGCCCAGCTAATTTTTGTATTTTTAGTAGAGACTAAAGATTTCGCCATGTTGGCCAGGCTGGTCTCCAACTCCTGACCTCAGGTGATCTGCCTGTGTTGGCTTCCCAAAGTGCTGGGATTACAGATGTGAGTCACCACGCCCAGCCCACCCTGGCTGATCTTGAACTCCCCAGCTCAAGATAGGAGGGCTGGGATTACAGGCATGAGCCACTGCGCCCAGCCCTGTTTTTACACTCTTAAAAATTGTTAGCCAGGCGTGGTGGGTTACTTCATTCGTTTTCTAGAAAATGTCTGCCGGATATTCAAGTCTAAATAATCATAGTTTGTTTTATCAAGTAGTTTAGGCTGTGACTCTCACAGGTGATGTTTCCTTAAGACAGCAATTGTAATTTTGTATACAGTAGAAGTCTTTATCATACTTTCTATGTCACCACACAGAATATTTTTAAAACATCTACTTGAGACTTAAAATAAATACTATAGGCCGGACATGGTGGCTCATGCCTGTAATCCCAGCATTTTTTGGAGGCCGAGGCAGGTTTGAGCACCTGAGATCAGGAGTTCAAGACCAGCCCGGCCGACATGCTGAAACCCCATCTCTAAAAAATACAAAATTTAGCTGGGATGGCAGGTGCCTGTAATCCCAGCTGCATGGGAGGCTGAGGCAGGAGAATCTCTTGAACCCGAGAGTCAGAGGTTGTAGTGAGCCGAGATTTCACCACTGCACTCCAGTCTAGGTTGACAGAGCAAGACTCCGCCTCAAAAAAAAAAAAAAAAGCCACGATTACTAGTACACTTTGGTGGCACTGCCTCTTACAGTGTTAGAAGTTTTAGCCACCATTGCTTTTTTATCACTAGTACAGTGTCAATGCAGTGACAAAGGGAAATATGTTAGTATTATTAAGAATGTTGGAGCCCCTCAGTGTTCCAGGGACCTCACTTTGAGAACTGCTGGTCTAGCGGCTGATGTCCCCATGATAGACAGTACCAGACAGTGTAGAGTGATCTCCTATCTCCTTTTCCAGCCCCTCCTTCCTTGGGCAGTTCGGGAAAACACCAAGAGCCCCTGGGCCCTTTCTTAGTCACCTGTTGAGGTTGGCTAGGCGATGAGCAATTTCTTTTCTTCTTTTTTAATTTTAGAAAAGCAATTCTGATAATAGGTGATGAGCAGTTTCTGAGGTCACATTCATGGCACTCTTTGAAGCCCTCTAAAAGGATTTGAGTATGATTCCTGGGCATTCCCAGGCCTTTGGAAGATTCTGGAAGATTTAGAAGCTCCAGATTAAATCTCTACCTCTCCTTTCTCCTCTACTATTCCCTAGTGTCCAAGGGAGCGCAAAACTCCTTTCAGAAACTGAAACTATTCAGCAGGTCAAATATATACTAGCCTCAAAGATAGGCTAGAAATGGGCCCCTATAGCTGAAAGATGCTTTGGAATAGGCCTGGGGGGATAGAGCAGCACCCACCAGAGACGAATCATTCTGCCCTATTGCAGCTCTGCAGTTGAAAATTCAAGGAGTATACCTGCATGCTGGCATACCAAAACAATAGAGCAAAAACTCCACTTAGAATTGCATGGCTGGAGGTGGGAAATGCTGTTATAAGATATTTCTCTTGTGCAGAAAGCATAGTCCTTTCTCAGGGACACAGAATTGAGTCTCTGAGCAGCATGAGACTTTTATATGCCAAGTGCTGTATAGAACGCAGGGAATTCTAATACAGCCTATAGGCTTTAAAGTCAAATATCAAATTTGTGATCACACACACACATAAAATGAACATAAAGGGCTTACGCAAAGTAGGGGAATCCATATTTTTTTTGGTTGGGTTTTACTGTCACAGGATGGCTCCAATAGTAAATAGAGTTCATCAGTAGATTTCTAAGTGAACTGTAGAGATTATCTTAATTAGGGATAAGAGGGGAGGGAGGAGGGAAGAGGGAGGGGAGGGTGAGGAGGCTAAGGGAAAGGACTGAAGGAGAAAAACAGGGCTGAGGCGGACGGATCATGAAGTCAGGAGATCGAGACCATCCTGGCTAAGACGGTGAAACACCATCTCTACTAAAAATACAAAAAATTAGCCAGGCATGGTGGCACACGCCTGTAGTCCCAGCTATTCGGAAGGTTGAGGCAGGAGAATCACTTGAACCTGGGAGGCGGAGGTTGCAGTGAGCCAAGATCCTGCCACTGCACTCCAGCCTGGATGACAAAGCAGTACATCATCTCAAAAAAAAAAAAAAAGCAGGGTTCTGAATGGGTTCTGGGTAGAGAGTGACAGAAAATACATGCAATTGAATCTTTTTTTTTTTTTTTTTTTAAGACAAGATCTCACTTTGTTACCCAGGGTGGAGTACAGTGATGTGACATTGGCTAACTGTGGCCTCAACTTCCTGGCCCAGGCAATCCTTCCACCTCAACCTCCCAAGTAGGTAGAACCACAGACACGTGCCACCATGTCTGGATAATTTTTTGTGTTTTTTTAGAGAGACGAGTGTCTCACTTTGTTACCCAAGTTGATCTTAAACTCTGGCCTCAAGTGATTCTCCTGTCTGGGCCTCCAGGAGTGCTGGGACTACAGGTGTGAGACACCACTCCTGGCCCAGATCTTGATTTAGGCCAAGCTTGTCCAGCCTGTGGCATGTCCAGGATGGCTTTGAGTATGGCCCAACACAAATTCATAACCTTTCTTTGGGATTTTTTTTTTTAAACTCATCAGCTATCATTAGTATTAGTGTATTTTATGTGGCCCAAGACAATTCTTCTTCCAGTGTGACCCAAGGAAGCCAAAAGATTGGACACCCCTGATTGGGGCAGTAGACAGGTCCTAGGGTGAGCAGGCTACAGTGTGCATGTATACCAGAGTGTGACTCAGGCAAAGAGCAAGGGCTCCAGCTGGGACCTGCTTAGATTCTCAAGATCTGCTGTTGTTAGCTGTGTACCCTTGGGAGCCTCTGCGAGTCTGTCCTCTCATCTGTCTGTTTAATTAAATTAAGTGTCATATATCAAATACCTGATTATTGTAGGCACTTGAGATGCAGTGTTTGCAGTTGGGCATGGTGGCTCATGCCTGTAATCCCAGCACTTTGGGAGGCTGAGGTGGGCGGATCACTTGAGCTCAGGAGTTTGAGACCAGCCTGATGAACAAGGTGAAAACTCATCTCTACAATAAACAGCAAAATTAGCCTGGTGTGGTGATGCGTGCCTGTAGTCCCAGCTACTGGGGAGGCTGAGGCAGGAACATCTTTCCAACCCAGGAGATGGAGGTTTCAGTGAGCCACGATGGTGCCACTGCACTCCAACCTGGGTGACAGAGAGAGACTTCATCTCAAAAAAAAAAGAAAAGAAACAATGCTTGTTTTGTGGTGTGATTTGATGGCTAGCTTATTTGCTATCTGAGCTTTATAATCCCCTTTTCTCATCCTCATTCAAATATAAAAATAAAAAATAAAAGCAAAGCAACTACCTTGAGACCGCAAATTCTGGCATTTGTTTATATAGTGATCCGGAGGGATTGGTTGCAGGACCCCCAGATTTTGGATGCTCAAGTCCCCTGTATAAAATAGTGTAGTATTTGCGTATAACTTACACCTATCTTCCTGTACTTTGAGTCATCCTTAGATTACTCAGAATACATAATCCAATGGAAATGTACGTAAGTCGTCATTACACTGGATTGTTCAAGGAATAATGACAAGAAGGAGAAGTCTGTATGTGTTTAGTACAGACACAGCCACCCTTTTCACATTTTTACATTTTTTTTTTTTTTTTTTTTTTGAGACGCAGTTTCGCTCTTGTTACCCAGGCTGGAGTGCAATGGCGAGATCTCGGCTCACCGCAACCTCCGCCTCCTGGGTTCAAGCAATTCTCCTGCCTCAGCCTCCCGAGTAGCTGGGACTACAGGCACCGCCACCACGCCCAGCTAATTTTTGTATTTTTAGTAGAGACGGGGTTTCACCACGTTGACCAGGATGGTCTCGATCTCTTGACCTCATGATCCACCTGCCTCGGCCTCCCAAAGTGCTGGGATTACAGGCGTGAGCCACCGCGCCTGGCCCACATTTTTACATTTTTAATTCTTTATGGGTACATGGTAGTGTATATATTTATGGGGAACATGAGATTTTTGAATATTTTTGATCTGTGATTGGTTGACTTCCAGGATGCGGAACTCAATGGATACTGAGGGCTGATGGTACCTAGAATGTACGCCATTGAAACACTATTTGGGATTCAGATTTTGTCTTCAAACTTTTTTCCTTTTTTTTTTTTTTCAAACCTCTAAATGGAAGCACTTTCAAACTTTTTTCATCAAAATTTAAGTATACTCAGTTTTCTTTTTTTTTTAAAGTATATTTCTGAACAGTAAGGCGTCAGACTCCACGCCAGGGGGTGCAGAGGTGAGTGCTCTGGTGATCTAGAAAGCAGTTGAGGGCCAGGCGTGGTGGCTCATGCCTATAATCCCAGCATTTTGGGAGGCTGAAGCGGGTGGATCATTTCAGGTCAGGAATTTGAGATCAGCCTGACCAACATGGCAAAACCCTGTCTCTACTATAAATACAAAGAAATAGCCAGGCGTGGTGGTTCATGCTTATAATCCCATTTATAATCCCAGCTACTCAGGAGGCTGAGGCAGGAGTATCTCTTGAACCCGGGAGGTGGAGGTTGCAGTGAGCTAAGATTGTGCCACTGCACTCCAGCCTGGGTGACAGAGAGAGACTCCATCTCAAAAAGAGGAAGAAAGAAAGCGGTTGAGGACACACAAGTACCCTAGTGCAGAGTGGAATGAGACAGGTGACCCAGGAGAGGTGCTCATGGGAGACTCCTTCGATGGAAGTAATTACCCCCCAGCATGCAGGTGCGTCACTGGGGATTTACTTCTCTTGGGTTTGCCTAAAGAAGGGCACACAAGGGACAAGAGGTCAAGTGATATAAACCTTAAAAATTAGAATAAGGGGCTGGCCCGTGCTGAGGGAGGAAGGAAGATGAGAAGCTTGATCTGAGAGGGAACTATGCCACAGGTGGCAGGGAGAGCAGGTTAGACCAGGTGGGGCCTTACTGCTCTGAGAGGAGGTGCTTTTGGAAGTCAGTGGCTTGAAGGAAGTCCTGGCCTGTCAGAAAAGGCCACCTCAGCCCCTGGTTTGTCAGCAATGGCTCTGTGACCTTGGGCTGTTGTTGAATCTTTCTGCATCTCTCAATCTGGAGAGTAATAATACCTGTCTAACCCATCCACTGGGTTGGGTGATATGTCACATAAAATAGTAGAAGGAGAACTAGAATGATGAGGGCTGGGCACAGTGGCTCATGCCTATAATCCCAGCACTTCGGGAGGCCGAGGCAGGGGGATCACCTGAGGTCAGTAGTTCGAAACCAGCCTGACAAACATGGAGAAACTCAGTCTTTACTAAAATACAACACTAGCCAGGCGAGGTGGTGCATGTCTGTAGTCCCAGCTACTTGGGAGGCTGAGGCAGGAGAATCACTTGAATCTGGGAGGCAGAGGTTGCGGTGAGCCACTCTGATCATGCCACTGCACTCCAGCCTGGGCAACAAGAACGAAACTCTGTATGAAAAAAAAAAAAGTTGAAAGAGAACTAGAATGATGAGGCCTGGGGGAAGTGGCTCACACCTGCAATCCCAGCACTTTGGAAGGCTGAGGCGGGTGGATCGCCTGAGGTCGGAGTTCGAGACCAGCCTGGCCAACATGGTGAAACCCCTATCTCCACAAAAAAATACAAAAATTAGCTGGGCGTGGTGGCACACACCTGTAATCCCAGTTACTCGGGAGGCTGAGGCAGGAGAATTGCTTGAACCCGGGAGGCGGAGGTTGCAGAGAGCCTAAATGACGCCAGTGCACTCCAGCCTCGGTGACAGAGCAAGAATCTGTCTCAAAAAAAACAAGAAAAAGAAATAGAATGATGAGAATCATTGCCCTTCCCAACAATGTCCATTATGATCCTCTCAGGGAAATAAGGCAAGAAAAGAGAGAGGAAGAGGGGGAAAAAAGAGAAAAAGGGAGGCCCGGATGAGGCGTTAGGAGGCGGGTCAGCTCACTGTGATAGAGGGCAAGATGAGAAATGTTGTGAAAGCAAAAGGAGCTGACAGGCAGGACTGGAGGGCGGGGAGGCCCCTTCGCCACGCCCCAGGCAGGCAGATAAAACGGTCATTTATGGTACCCACCCTAATAGATTAGTCAGGCCCAGGAGAAGTGAAGTCAATTGCCCTTTAGTCCCAGGACTAACCTGAAGCTTCTGCCACATGAGGACATTGGGTTGGAACCCAGCCACGTAAGGTAGGAGACCAAAAAAATGACAAAACCCTTCTGACATTTTAAAACTGTAAAGAACTGCTCTGTGGCATTTTCTAGGCGCGTGGAGCTGGAGAGCTGTCAGTTCTTGGAAATAACTTCTGTGGTTCTAGACATTTGTACTTTATAGATGAGGAGACAGGCTCAGGGAGGCTAAGTTACTCCCTCAAGGTCACACAGCTGGAGTGTAGAAAACCATGATCTCAGTTCTAGCTTCAGTTTTGTTCTGTTTTGTTCTACCCTAGCAGACATTTTAAAGGTAGGAAATGCAAAATTCTGAACACTCTCAGGGATTGGAGAAGGGGGTGGGGACAGAGAGTGGGTTATCTTATTTGCGTAGCCTGTCTGTGAGTGTGATTCTGCAACCAAAGCCAATTCTGGCAGCTTCCCTGGACGGCTGTGGTCTCCTTTTAGCGAGTGGGCTTGACTGTAGCTAAGTAATTCTGCTTTCTCAGTCCCACTGTGCTCCAGAAGCACTCGGGTGCGTGCTGCTCGCATGGGCTCAAGACTCTAGGACTCTCCATAGGTAGTTTCTGTCAAACCAGGCAGACAGATGATCCCTGGGCACCTTCTCTTTATCTCATTAACCCTGGTGGTACCAGGAGGCACCTGACATTCTGAGTATGCTAATAGTTTGGTGCCAGCGAGTTTCTGTTATCCTCCAGTTGTAATTGTTAACTTGAATGGAATGCAAAACTTCTGGTTTGGAGCAGAGTTGGGTTTTAACTGTGAATAACTTGAAGGATATGGAAAATGGGACGTACTTTTGGTTATTATGGAGGATGGTTTATGAGCACTTTTTTGAGTCACATTTTTTCTGATAAATAGGAATACGTGGTCAAGGTGGAGATGCTACTGTGTTGACCTATTCACGGGCGAACTCCACCCATCATTAACTCTTGCCTTTGACAGTTTTTCAGTTCTGCAAGCCTAGACTTGTTGGAGGATTAGAACAATGAGCTTATCATAATGCCACCTTAAAAAAGAAAAAACGCTCTAACGCTTCCAGTGTTAAGGTTTATTTCTATGAGCCCTTCCTGCAACTCCGCCCTCACCTCCTGAAAGTTTGACATTTTTTTAACCCCCTTAGGGGAAGTGTGGAAATAGAGCCTTCTTGTTCATTTACATTATTGTACATTACATGATATCTTTTTGACCATTATATTGTGTTCCCTTAATGGTGTTTGCTCTGAGGGTGGGACTCAAGGCTGTTTAGTGTCTCGTAAAACATTTACCAAAAGCACTGAACCATGGTTTTGAAGGGCATTCCGTTGCCAGAGTGTGGGAGGAGAGAGCCAGCAGGGAGAGAGAGCGCCAGGTGCTTAGCAGGTACGTGCTTCCTACTTTAGTGTTTCTTCATATTAAAAATCTCAAATTGCATACGATTTGGGTTCCCTTCTGTGGAAGGGGCAGGAATGGTGAGGGGAGGATGGGGGCTAAAGAGATTTCTTTGCAAACTCTATTTTTCAGTGGCTCGGAGTCCCCGGATAATTGTAATCTTTAGTTTCCACCAAATGCTGTTTTTGGTTTTGCTAAAGGATGTGTATGTCATGGAGAGTAAGAGGAAAATCTACCTGTGCTTGAGGTTTTACAGTGGACTGAATCAGAAGTTAGCATTTGCTTTAGCAAAGAATTCAGAACCAGGTGCTGTGTTTCTTGGAGGCAATGTGTAATCTTGCACTTCGCACTTCTGTGAACTTGGGGATTCATTCCGTTTAAAGGTTTTGTTAAATGGTGGTTCTGGTTTCATTAAAATAGTTGTAAACTTTCTCCCCCCCACCCCACCCCCAATTCTGTTAAATTTAGACAAGATAACAGCAAATTAAAGGTCAGGTTAAGCTGGGCGTGGTGGTTCACACCTGTAATCCCAGCACTTTGGGAGGCCAAAGTAGGCAGATCACTTGAGGTCAGGAGTTCGAGACCAGCCTAGCCAACAAGGCGAAACCCTGTCTCTACCAAAAATGCATAAATTAGCCAGGAATGATGGCTTGTGCCTATAGTCCCAGCTACTCGGGAGATGGAGGTTGCAGTGAGCCGAGATCGCACCACTGCACTCCAGCCTGGGTGACAGGAGGGAAACTCCGTCTCCTTCCCAACCCCCTGCCAAAAAAAAAGTCAATTTAAAATGTCCTCTTATCCTCGAATCTGTGTTTATAAAACAGAGCAGCCTGAGAGTGACTTTTTCTATGCTGGTCATGATTTAGGAGAAACTAAAGAATAAATACTTTTTGGGAATACTAAGTCTTTGTAATCTAGCTTTTTTGGGCAGGTAGAAAATAGAATAAAGCTACAGCCTTAATCAAGTGTTTATGTGTGATCAATTGTAATAATAATATGCCACAATTGCCAGTTTTGGGGAAAGGGGTTGCAGTATAATACAGGCAATATAACAAGCACGTGGGATCTGTGGCCTGTATGATGACAGCACTAAGTTGAAGCACTCACTAATTATGAAAGAACATGATTTGGGTATATTTTCGCCCAGTGACGCTTGCAGTAAGAAGTCAAGGGTTTTTTCTTTTGAGAAGTGGCCAGTCACTTAAAATGGCTGTAAGAAATGATTGTTTCAAATTTGGAAGATATTTCCTCCTTAGGACAAACTTCCTGGTGGCTTTGTATATTTAGGCAAATAGGAAGAAATCTAACAGCTGTAGAGGTTGAAGACCTTGAGTTTCCTGGAGGGATGGCAGGGAAAATTGAGGTTAGCAGAAAGTCATTTCACTACTCTGACCACTGCAAGTTTATGTAACTTTTGACAAGTGGATTAATGTTTTCTTTCCCCCCTCCGACATCCCCCAACCCGGATTAATATCTTCTTTTGTCTCTTTTAAGATTTTGATACTTACTGTATCTAATTGCCTGTTACATAGGTGCACTTAGCTTGCTTGAGTCTATCAAGCAGGGAAAGAGAGCCATAACATATGAATCCAAAATAGAAACCCTGACCAGTAAAAGAACTCATGCATTAATATCGCACTTTCTTTCGTTTTTTTTGAGATGGAATCTTGCTCTGTCCCCCAGGTCGGAGTGCAGTGGCGCAAACTCAGCTCACTGCAACTTCCGCCTCCCGGGTTCAAGCAGTTCTCCTGCCTCAGCCTCCCAAGTAGCTGGGATTACGGGCCCCTCGCCACCATGCCCGGCTAATTTTTTGTATTTTTAGTAGAGATGGGGTTTCACCATGGTGGCCAGACTAGTCTTGAACTCCTCACCTCAGGTGATCCACCTGCCTTAGCCTCCCAAAGTACTGGGATTACAGGCGGTAGCCACCACGCCAGGCCCGATTTAGTTTTTCCATGCAGAATTGTAAGAGACTAAGATCACCAAAGGCTGCACTGGCTCCTCCTGTTAGGTGCTTATGGTTTCATGATAATTTGTTGAGAGATCTAGTCATGTAGCATATTAAGTGCTGAATAACTTGGCCCATGTTTCTGGCATTTTAAACGCTGTTGCTGTTAAATGTGATATGATAGTAATGCTTCTATGTCAGGTTGGCTGTATTTGGCATACAATTGAGTAACGTCTCTATAAGCGTTGTTGTTTGTTATCTGCTCCTTGTGTCCTTTAGACTGCAAGTTCTTCTGATTTGTAAAATGTCATGAGGCTGAAATTTCTGGGGATAATAATAGGCCCCAAATGAAAAGGCATTTCGCAACAAGCCATAATGCCTAAGAGGCAGGTCTCCTTTGTCTTTCCTGAACAGAGCGATGTGGCTTTGTTAAGGAATGGGTAGGTGACAACCTTTCAAGGTGATTCTGGTGGCTGCACCAGAAAAGTCACATGAGTAGGAGCTCGGAGTCAGAACTACACGGACAACCTGGAGGAACCTTCATAGAGAGGCTAGTTTTGCTTTTTGCGGGATGAAATAAAAACTGAATGCATATAGGTTAGCCCAGTGATAATGAAAAATCCTTCAGTTGTCTAGCAACTCAAGATCTTAAATAAGGCAATAAAACAGTCTCCACAGCAGCCAAAATTAATGCCATAAATTCTGTCAGGACCTCACTCGGTGCCTACTGACTCTGTATTTTTTAGTTAGAGATGGGGTTTCACCATGTTGTCCAGGCTGCTCTCAAACTCCTCACGACCTCAAGTGATTCACCCATCTCGGTCTCCCAAAGTATTGGGCTTACAGGCATGAGTCACCGCACCCGGCCCCCTATTCACTGTTAATTTAGACATCTTTCAGTAACATTTCTGGTTTCTCAGTGCATAACAAATCACAACTCTTTCTTTTCTCCTTTCTGTTGGCTAATGACCATTCAAGTAAGCATGCACACATGGACTCATTCATTCAGTCAGTACTTACTAATGCCTCACTCTGGGATAGGGTCTCATCTCTCAGTTCTTGAATGTCACCTCTACGATGTGACCTTCCCAGGTCCCCTGAACAAGGTCCTCTGCTTTAGCCATCAAAATACACATTGTACTTGTTTTATGCTTGCCTTGTTTGCTAAAATACTAAGTTGCCTTACGTCATGGATCGCAAGTGTCTTATTTGCTACTCTATCTCCAGTGCTTAGCATGTACCAGGCATCCAGAAATATGTACCAGATATAAGAATAAATGAATGAAAGCAAACAAGTGAGAAGGACAGGGATGATTAGAGGCAGGCATTTAACAGGGAAAAATAGCGGCAGATAACAAAGGGGTAAAAACTGCTGCCATCCAATCCAGAAGCTATTGCCCCGTCTCAGCTGAGCTCAACCATGTAAGTTTCTTTACTTTTTTTTTTGAGATGGAGTCTTGCTCTGTCGCCCAGGCTGGAGTGCAGTGGCACCGTCTTGGCTCGTTGCAACCTCCGCCTCCTGGGTTCAACTGATTCTCCTGCCTCAGCCTCCTGAGTAGCTGGGATTACAGGCACCCGCCACCACGCCTGGCTAATTTTTGTATTTTTAGTAGAGACAGGGTTTCACCATGCTGGCCAGGCTGGTCTCGAACTCGATCCACCCGCCTCAGCCTCCCAAAGTGCTGGGATTACAGGCGTGAGCCACCTCGCCCGGCCTACTTATTTATTTATTTTTTTTGAGACACAGTTTCACACTTGTTGCCCAGGCTGGAGTGCAGTGGTGCAATCTTGGCTCACTGCAACCTCTACCTCCCAGGTTCAAGTGATTCTCCTGCCTCAGCCTCCTGGATAGCTGGGATTATAGGCACACGTCACCATGCCTGGCTAATTTTTGTATTTTTAGTAGAGATAGGGTTTCTCCATGTTGGTCAGGCTGGTCTCGAACTCCTGACATCAGGTGATCCACCCGCCTTGACATACCAAAGTGCTGGGATTACAGGCATGAGCCACTGTGCCTGGCTGAAAAAAATATTATTTAAAAATATTCTTTGAAGTGTATAACATAAAGGCAGTAAACTGAACAACTAAGTTTACAGCTTGATGAATTTTTACATATATATGTACCTGTGGAACTACCACCCAGATTAAGGCACAGAATATGTTCAACATCTCAGCATCCCGTTGCCTCTCCTCCCATCATCCCCTCAACCCAAGGTAACCACCATTCTGACTTGTATCACCATAGATTGATTACCTTTGGCTATTCTTACTTCATTAAGATGGAATCAGACAGTATGTACTCTTTTGTATCTGGCCTCTCAACATTTATCGGTAATGCTCATCCACGTAGTTTCATGTAGTTGTACTTTATCCTTTGGGTGCTGCGTAGTATTCCTTTGTAAGAAGAGACCACAATGCAGAGAATTTTCAGGAATTAAAAACATGACTAGATGAGCTGAAAATCATTGCCTGGCTGTGCCAGCTCTTTAAAGTTAAGTGATATCTATCTGAAGGTGGGATGGAAATACGATGACCTGAAAGGCTGGAAGGAAAGAAGTCTGTTGCTGGGAGTGTATTTGCTAAGTGCTCTACGTGGGCTGTTTATTTAACTGCAGTAATTACCCTGGAAGGTGACTGCTGCTGTTTTGTGCATGAGGAAACTAAGCGTGAGAAAAGTTTTATGACTTTACAATGAGGCTGAACAAAACCTGAAAATTGTTCGTTACACCAGAGGGCAGTCCTGTCCTGGCAAAGGCAGGACCAGAACACTGTTGGGGCTCTGCCACTTCCGATTCCTGAGACTCAGCTTTTATATACTGCAGACTTTTTTTTTTTTTTGAGACGGAGTTTCACTCTTGTTGCCCAGGCTGGAGGCAATGGCGTGATCTCGGCTCACCACAACTTCTGCGTCCCAGGTTCAAGTGATTCACCTGCCTCACACTCCGGAGTAGCTGGGATTACAGGCATGCACCACACGCCTGGCTAATTTTTTGTATTTTTAGTAGACACAGGTTTCTCCATGTTGGTCAGGCTAGTCTCGAACTCCCGACCTCAAGTGATCTGCCCGCCTCGGCCTCCCAAGGTGCTGGGACTACAGACATGAGCCATCGCACCCGGCCAACTGCAGACTTTTCTATCTTCTGTTGGAGAGCTGGCCAGCCACCTGACTTTTTTCTTAGATCATTTTGTCTCTTTTTCCCTTCAAATTTGTTTTGTTTTAAAAATAAGACTTGCTCTGGAATTTTAAATTTTTGCTTATGAATAATTTTATTTTCAGACATATAATATTAATATTTTCTAAAACTTATTTAGCAATTTTTGAATTTTTTTTTATGAAATTCAGGTTTTAGTGTGTACTCATCATAAGAAAGTTAGGTGAATTTGAAGTCAGAATTGCTGAAAAGTTTCCTGGGAGTCAATAATCATGTTTTAAAGTGGAGTTTAAGGAAGTGCTTAAGGCCAGAGACTGTGGCTCATATTTGTAATCCCAGCACTTTCTGGGGCTGAGAGCTGGTGGATCACAAGGTCAGGAGTTCAAGACAAGCCTGGCCAACATGGTGAAACCCTGTCTCTACTAAAAATACGAATATTAGCCAGGCATGGTGGTACATGCCTTTAATCCCAGCTACTTGGGAGGCTGACGCAGGAGAATCACTTGAACCTGGGAAGCAGAGGTTGCAATGGTCCAAGATGGCGCCACTGCACTCCAGCCTGGGCAGCAGAGCAGATTCTGTCTCCAAAAAAAAAGTGCTTAAATTTTTAAAATTCTAACTAACAGAAGGCTCCACCTGTTCACCCATGGGTGTCAAAGTCTCTGACTAACTGAATATCAAATGAACAGAGTTCAGGGTAGGGGTGAGGGCCTCAAATTTCTAAATTTCCTTTTCATTACTATTAATACAATACTTTCTTGGATTTTCTATCTTGCCAAGACGTACCTTCAGCAAATAACATACTACAAAAAAGTAGTTGTACAGAATGTCCTTCGCTTAGACTAACAAAAGGGGAGATATGCACCCTTTAGATAGTTTTCCTTTCTTCTTTTTTTTTTTGAGATGGTATCTCAGGCTGGAGTGCAGTGGCGTGATCTCAGCTCACTGCAACCTCTGCCTCCCGGATTCAGGCGATTCTCCTGCCTCAGTCTCCCAGGTAGCAGGGGTTACAGGCGTGCGCCACCATGTCCAGCTAATTTTTGTATTTTTAGTAGAGACGGGATGGATTTCACTATGTTGGCCAGACTGGTCTGGAACTCCTGACCTCAGGTGGTCTGCCTACCTCAGCCTCCCACAGTGCTGGGATTCCAGGCGTGAGCCACCGAGATCAGCCTTAGATATTTTTCTAATCGCAAATTAAAGAGGTTATGTTTTTAACTTTGTATTAATATTATATAACATGTGTGGTCAAGTTATCATTTCAATGATGCCAGATAGGCTGGTTAGCTCAGCTTTGCCCAATGGAATACATAGAAACACCCTAATTGTGTCTCAGTCAAACTTTTTTTTTTTTTTTTTTTTTTTTTGAGATGGAGTCTGGCTCTGTCGCCCAGCCTGGAGTGTAGTGGCGCGATCTCGGCTTACTGCAATCTCTGCCTCCCGGGTTCAAGCAATTCTCTGCCTCAGCTCTAAGTAGCTGAGATTACAGGCACCCGCCACCACGCCTGACTAATTTTTGTGTTTTTAGTAAGACGGGGTTTCTCACCATGTTGGCCAGGCTGGTCTTGAATTCCTGACCTCATGATCCACCCATCTCGGCCTCCCAAAGTGCTGGGATTACAGGCGTGAGCTGTTACGCCCAGCCTCAGTCAAACATTTAAAGTTACATCTAGAAAGAACAAGAGATGCCCATATTGTCTGCTAAAAAAGGTTTTATTATTTTCACAGTTGGTAGAAAGCCTCTTTTGTAAGAGAGTGCTTTTAAGCAGTAATCAAAGGTTGTTTCGAATTGATTCTTTTTATCTGTATGAACAATCATAGGAACAATATCTTGTATTTGTATACTTTTAAGAAAACACTTTCCCTCCTGCTGTAGGCCTTTCAGTAAAAAGAAAAAAAGAAAAGAAAACTTTCCCAAATAATTTTCATGTTTACTCCTCCCTTTTTTTTTTTTTTTAAATTTCTGTGATGTTGAATATGCCCATTTTGTATATGAGAAAGTTGAAATGAAGCTAAGGTCACTCACTTGGTAGGTGAAAGAGCTGACATCCAGGTTTTCCACCTCTGCAGCGGCCCAGCCCTTCCCACTGGCTCACTCTGCCACCTGACCAGTGTTTGAGGAATTGCATCAGCCATTCACATCAGCTGCTTCCACAATCCTGCTTAGGCTATTATGGCTTTCCAAATCATATTATTTTATTGTGCGCTTACTTGGTATCAAGTATTGCGCCAAGTACCTTATGTATATCATTCCCAGTTCTCTCAACAACTCTGCTAGTCAAGAATCATTAACTCCTTCTTACAGATGGGAAAACCGAGGCAACAACAGGTCAAGCGCTTTGCACAAAATTGCATTGTTTAGTATGCTAGAGCCTGCCTTCACACTCAGATTAGTTTAACCTCCTAATTCTAATTTAAACAGAATTAAAATTAGTTTAATTCTGTTTCTCCAGACCATCCTGGCACCCATCAGAAAATAATGACTTTGCCAGGGGTGGTGGTTCATATGAGCCTGTGATCCCAGCACTTTGGGAGGCCGACGCAGGCAGATCACCTGAGGTCAGGAGTTCGAGACCAGCCTGGCCAACATGGCGAAAGCCTGTCTCTACTAAAAGTATAAAAAATTAGCTGGACGTGGTGATGAGTGCCTGTAGTCCCAGCTACTTAAGAGCCTGAGGCAGGAGAATCGCTTGAACTCAGGAGGTGGAGGTTGCAGTGAGCCGAGATCACACCACTGCCCTCCAGCCCCGGGTGACACAGTGAGACTTTGTCTCAAAAAAAAAAAAAAAAAAAAAAGATAATCATTTTTAATATAATTTGTGTAAGTTCAGGAGCCCTAAAACATACTGTTGGCAAGTCTTGGCTTACCTCAGCACTCTTGCCTGACAAATGGACGTTTTCAGAACTAGACAAGGATGTGTCCTGGTTGGAGTCTGTTCTACAATAAGAGCTGTAAGAAAGCCAGATTTGGTTGTCACAGGTTTAAATTGTGTCTGGAGAGGGATACCTATACCACAGCAAGACTGGGTGAACCCTTGCTAGGGATGCTGGAGAAAGGGCAGCTCCTTGGACAGGAGACTGGTCAGGTGATCCCCAAGATCTATTGAGCTCTCAGGATTGTGTTTTCAGATAGTCTCAGTCTCACTGCTGGAATGCAGTGGCGTGATCTTGGCTTACTGCAGCCTCAGCCTCCCGAGTAGCTGGGACTACAGGCATGTGCCACCACACTCGACTGTTTTTGTATTTTTAGTAGAGATGGGGTTTTGCCATGTTGGCCAGGTTGGTCTTGAACTTCTGACCTCAAGTGATCTGTCTGCCTCAGCCTCCCGAAGTGCTGGGATTACAGGTATGAACCACCACGCCTGGCCAAGATTTTTGTGAAGGAAAATTGGAGAGAGGCGTTGAAGCCAATGCTTATTTGGTTCCATCTCAATCATTCTCTTCCTCCAATAAAGAGCAAAGTCTTTAGGTAGCAGAAGAAACAGAATCAACTGGTTTCTAGCACCCAAGATAGGTACACATGTCCCTGGCACTCAGGATGGCCTCAGAGACACTGAGTCAGCCAGAAGGTAACTTGGAAGACAGCTGGGTACAAAAGCCATTGCCATAAGCCTGACCTCATGCTGGTCTTGTCCTGTGTAACATAACGAAAAAGCCAGTCAACAGCGGAGCCCTCCGCCCTTCCTAGTGCAGTGGCTTTCTCTGTATAGAACTTTTATCTTTTCCACAAAGATTCCAACCTTGGGTGGTTATTGTTGGGATTACTTGAGATAATGTGCAGTATATGAAAGTATCTGGCACATCAGGGATGTTCAGTAGATCTCAGTTTGCCTTCCCTTTGAACAGGATTCCATGGAAGGAAGTTTGCATAAAATGAACAGAACTGGTCTCTCACTTAATAGTGAATTAAAGATATTGAGCATTGTCTCAGGTGGCATTTTTTTCCCCTTGAGGATTCTGAAACATTTAAATTAGCCATTGTTTAAGTAAGCACCGTCGTTGTCAATCACAAATGCAAACCTGGACTTGGAGTAGAAACAAAACGTTTAAGCAGAAAAAAGACTTTTATTCTGCTTTTCCAATAAAATGGCTTCTTACTGTAAAGCCGTAAGAAATACCTACTCTTTGATTTTTTAATGGGAGTATTAGAGCAATTCGTCTGTATTGTTACTGCTGTTGTTTGATAATATATAGGTCAGAAAAAGATCGTATAATGAAGTTGTTAAATACACAGCTCCCTGCCCACCCAGTCCCCAACGAAGATTGACTTGAGATAAGGGCTTTATTTGCTACAAAAATAGCAAGTGTTTTTTTTTTTTGAGACAGAGTCTCGCTCTGTCACCCAGACTGGAATGCAGTGGGTAGGACTACAGGTGCACACCACTGTGCCTGGCGCATGCTAGTAGAGATGGGGTTTCACCATATTGGTCAGGCTGGTCTCGAACTCTTGACTTCAGGTGATCCACTAGCCTCAGCTTCTCGAAGTGCTGGGATTACAGGCATGAGCCGCCGCATCCAGCCGACAAGTTAATTGGAATTTTAAAATTATATGTAATTTTATAGAAAAAAATGATCAGGGTATAAGATCTGGGAAAGAACACTAGACCAGGGATTAAAGTCATGATGTGCTCTTGATCCTTCCTGTGACTTAGAGAAACTTCTTCCTACTTTTGGCTGCTGTGTTATTGGTGGTACACGCATGTTAATGTTTCTCAAGAGCATTCTATTGTTTGTACAGTGAAAAAAATATATATTTTTTAATTCTAGGAAATAACACTGATTTGGATGTAGAAAAATTAAATACCCAGAAATGCTGGCTTATAAATTTTAGAAAAATTAAATACCAGGAAATGCTGGCTTATAAATTTTAGTCCAGCATTTTTTTTTTTTTTTGAGATGAAGTCTCACTGTCACCCAGGCTGCAGTGCAATGGCACGATCTTGGCTCACTGCAGCCTCCCTCTCTTGGGTTCAAGTGATCCTCCTGCCTTAGCCTCCTGAGTAGCTGGGATTACAGACACATGCCACCATGCCCAGCTAATTTTTGTGTTTTCAGTAGAGACAGGGTTTCACCATGTTGGCCAGGCTTATCTCGAGCTCCTGACCTCAAGTGATCCGCCCGTCTCAGCCTCCCAAAGTGCTGAAATTACTGGCATGAGCCACTGTGCCCAACCTTTTTTTCCTTTTTAGACACAAAGCCTTGCTTTTCAACCAGTCTGCAGTGGTGCAATTATAGCCACTGTAGCCTCAAACTCCTGGCCTCAAGCGATTCTCCTACCTCAGCCTCCTGAGCAGCTGGAATTGCAGGCATGCACCACCGTCCCCAGCGGATAGCCCAGCCTCTTTTAAAGATAAAAGTCTTTATCTTTGCGTAAAAGAAAATCAAGGAATCTTGTTCTTATTCTGAAAAACAAAATACAAACTACAATTTTTTGCCTTCAGAGGTTGGCAGTCCTTGGTCTTCCCCAAATACTTCTTTGGTAAAGAATCTGCCATTGGCGAGTATCTCACAAATGACTTATATCTAGGCCATACGGAAACCATCACCAAAATAAGGAATGTGAATGAAATGTGGACAAATTAAATGGTGTTAATTTTTGGTGGGTGGGACTTTCAATACAGATAAGTAATCCAATATTCTTTTAATTCAATTTCTATTAACAACACCTTATCATAAAAGCTTAGGTGGGGAGTGGAGTAGAATTAAACAGTCTAAATCACAAAAGAAAAATACTGGTTTACAACCTCGAAACCTGCAAATTAACACAACAGTAAGGGTCGGGCGTGGCGGCTCAAGCCTGTAATCCCCTCATCCATGATGTGAAATACACCTTCTCTTCCCAATGCCCACCACCTACTAATGGCCCTCAGCACCTCCAAAAGCATCTACCCAGCCTCCTTCCCCCTTGAGGCCACCTTGTGAGGAGAGCCCTCTGCCTAATGCAGACTTATCATACTCCTCTGACAGTTTTTTCTTCCCTCTCAGTTTTAGGTTCTGATTTCATGTCTTTGTAGTGCTTGTTTCAAAGACAGGAAGTGAAGGAAGAGGGAAGATAGAAATGTCACTGATTCTGAGTCTATGATGCAACACTGTTGTCTGTCCAGACTTAACAAATTCAACTATTTTCTTTTCCTTTCCTTTTCTTTTTATTTTTTGTACAGACAAGGTCTCGCTATGTTGAAGAGGCTGGTCTTGAACTCCTAGCCTCAAGTGATCATCCTGCCTTGGCCTCCCAAAGTGCTGGGATTGTAGGCATGAGCCACCATGCCCAGCTCTCCATTTTCTGGACAGGGTTTTGCTCAACCCAGGCTGGAGTACAGCAGTGCTATTACTGCTCACTGCAGCCTCAACCTCCTGGGCTCAAGTGGTTTTCCTGCCTCAGCCTCCTGAACAGCTGTAGCTACAGGTGCGTGCCACTGCATCCAGCCAACTTTTTTTTTTTTTTTTTTTGAGACAGAATTTCACTCTTGTTGCCCAGGCTGGAATGCAATGGTGTGATCTTGGCTCACTGCAACCTTTCCATTCTGGATTCAAGTGATTCTCCTATCTCAGTCTCCTGAGTAGCTGGGATTATAGGCACACACCACCATGCTCGGCTAATTTTGTATTTTTGGTAGAGACGGGGTTTCTCCATATTATTCAGGCTGGTCTCAAACTCCCAACCTCAGGTGATCCACTCACCTCAGCCTCCTAAAGTGCTGGGGTTTTAGGTGTAAGCCACCGCACCCGGCCTGCCCGACTGACTTTTAAATTTTTTTTGTAAAGATGGGGTTTCATCATGTTGTCCAGGCTGCTCTTGAACTCCTGGGCTCAAGCAGTCTTCCTGCCTCAGCCTCCCAAAATGCTGGGATTATAGGCCTGAGCCACTGTGACTGGCAAATTCAACTGTTCTCAAGTTCTGTGTCATTGAGGCCTTACTGATTCACAAGCAGTCATTGGCCTGTTTTCCTTTTTTTTTTTTTTTTTTTTTTTTTGAGACGGAGTTTCGCTCTTGTTACCCAGACTGGAGTGCAATGGCGTGATCTCGGCTCACCGCAACCTCCGCCTCCTGGGTTCAAGCAATTCTCCTGCCTCAGCCTCCCGAGTAGCTGGGACTACAGGCACGTGCCACCATGCCCAGCTAATTTTTGTATTTTTAGTAGAGACGG